>OX453259.1:797500-1104615 GCA_949709985.1 Luffia ferchaultella
GTGGTCTGTGCTGTGGCTGGCCTCGTGTTCGGAATCATCCGCATCATTTGGAATCAAGTGGAGTTGTGTTACTATAAAAGTTATATATGAGCTGTCAGAAAATTTCACAACATAAGAAGTATATTGTTAATTGTAGTTAAAATTATCTATTTGCTTTATTTTTGTATATTAGTGCTCAGAGTACATTCAAATAATATAATTAAAAAACCGGCTTCCGTGTGCCGTTTAGTAAAACCGCTAAAATACACAGAAAACCTTAATTCTATTCACTATTCAGAAGTTACAACTGAACAAAAAAATTAATTTACTATTCTAACAACATTCACTGCTCTTGTCAAATGTGTGTTATAAATCCGAAGTTCAAAGGTTCAGGTCATTTTAAAAATAATACCCACTTTGTCATCCGCCGCCGGTTGTGGCCAAAATCAGTGATAGACAATAAACGATTTTTTTTATATAAAAAAGACTGCTGATAGACAATCAAAATTGAAGACTAACTTGCAACCTGGCTATCGTTCTTTGGCATGTGATAGTCTAGTTCGAGAAATCGTAATAATGGAACTGAAATACTATCAATGTGGAAATCTGTAGGAGCCATTTTGCTGAAAACGAAGTGTTCTCTACAAATATCGGATGTCATCGCGGCAACTGCAGCCGTTCGGTTTTATGGAGCTAATAAAATACCCCGGCAGCGTATTGCCGAATAGTATTTTCAGTTTAGATCCGAAATGGCTAAATTCGTTTTCAGCCTAGATGTCGATTGGCAGTTGACAGTCGATAACATCAGCCGCTCTACTTAATAGCGAACAGAAAATAATACTACACGGTATGTAACTATATAATTAAATAAAGCAATTAAATTGTTTTTATATAATAATCGGTTACGTAAATAAATACACATAATTTAAATAAACTTTACTTGTTATTTAGATGGATTCAGCTAAGAATATTATTCAGCAATTAAACTCAGAGCGTAAGCAAAATTCAAAAAAGTAAACAATATTTAATTTTAAAGCTGATCCGTATTGTAAATATATTGTTTGGCAATACGCACCCCGGCATCCCCTGCTATACGTATTGCGATAGTGTCTCTAGAACAGTGATATGTCAGTGGTGTGGCATCTCGCGTTACTACTGAGTGTTGATAAAATTGTCAACTACGAGAGGTAACCAAAAAACATCCGAAATTAGTATGAAAGAAGTAACATTAAAAAAAATAATTTTACTTTTCAACATAGTCTCCTTGCCTAAGAATACACTTAGTGTAGTTAGCCTTTCACCAGTCCTTTTATACCATATGAAAAAAAATCTTGTTCTTGACCCTCAAAAAAGCTTCTGCAGCACTAATCACCACGTCATTGTTGTTTTTTAGCCCAAGGATAGCTCTTCGGAGATACATGAAAATCACTAAGCGAAATCTGGTGAATGTGGTGGATGCTCCATTCCTGTCTTCCTGACACCAACCCCGTCTTCATTAAAACCAACTTTTTTACTGAAATATGAATCCGTAATAAATGAAAACGCTCAGAAGTGTTTTCACTTTTTGAACCTAACATACAAATTAAAGCTCAAGGGGTGTATTTTTGAGCTTGAATTATCTCAGAGATGGAGGGTCGGAAAAATAAGATTAAGATATCGTTAGAAATGGTACAAAAATTTTAAATGCAGTAAACTCTAACAATTCGTGAATCGTTGCAATAATTACATTTAAGTTTTGAAAGGACAAAAAAAAAACGGAGCAGAAAGTGGTAAAAAGAAGATAAGAGGAGACATAAAAAAGTGATAAATAATTGTGATAACGTAGCTTTAAATGTTTGCGATTAATATGATTAATGTTTAAATCGAAATAAAACAAACGTGTAGGCCACGCGAACAAAACTGCGTGTTATCACGTTTCAATAACGTTTAATGTAGGAACATACGTTTGGCACTCATATAAATTAAGGCAAAGAAGAATTTTTTTTACTCCCATAAGTAAAAATGTGTCACAGAGGCAACGAACGTAACCTAGCAATATCCATACAACCGATAGAAGGCAAATATTAATAAAATAAAACGGTATGCGATTCTATCCTCGCCCTTCAAAAGAAAAATATCCGATGTCGGCAGAATGTGTCGGCCAACTCAACCCCGGACACACTAACTGTATTCAACCATAAGAGTGTATAAACTCAACTATTATTGAGGTAAGCGTACATATATGCATACGAGAGTGTCGGCTCCCTAGCCAGATATATTCGGCGGCTGGGCGTAATATTCTCTCGACGGCAAGTGGCGATTTGCGCGTGAAGTGGCCGTTTGCGCCAGATAAAAAATATGTGGCCGAATGATGAGTGCGCGGGACGGCTATGTACGTGGTGATAAGATAAGAGCGACATGCCAGTAACCGGCGCGGCGGCGCCCCGCCAATATGGGCGACACTATTTCGATATGGCGCCAGATTTCGGCACTATATAGAAGATTAGATAGTTTAATTTAGAGTCTATTATGTTGCTGATAACCGCTGTCGCTATCTTATGCGATCCACCGGGAGAAGCCCGCATCGGTTAAAATAGTAATAATTTGAGAGGATTTCAAAAACTTCACGTACAGAGCTCGCCTTTTAATAATACGAAAAATTAATATAATTTATCTGTATGTACAAAATCTAAATAGGTACTCGTTCCACTCACTCACTGATTGAAGCTAAGGAAGGATTTTTCGAAATTATACCTCTAGGGGGCTAAAAGGTTAAAGTTTTTGAAGTTAAATGCACAAAGTTTGGTATTTGGCCTTTTGGTCAGAAACTTAATAAATCGTGTTTCAAAATTTTTGGATATTTAACCGTTATGGGAATAAATAGATAATGAAAGTTTGTATGGAACTTCCGTCATGCTCAACGTTGAGTCATGAAATGACTTAGCTTTATAACAGAAATTAAAGAACAAGTGTTTTAGGATTGATGGACAAATAACTCATATAAAATAGGTATTAGAAGATTAATAATAATAATACGTGGGACATCTCATACAGCGTTATCTAGTCCCAAACTAAGCAAAGCTTGTATTATGGATACCAAACGACTGATATAGTACATCATACTTAAATATGCTTAATATACATATATAGATATTTTACCCCAGACACGGAACAAATATAGACATGTTCATGCACACAAATACTTGTCCCGAGCGGGAATCAATGGTTCCACAGTTAGGGCCTCAAACCACTCGACTGATCGGTCAGTTGATTCTTTTTCAATCCAGGGTATCATGAAATCAACATCTCAATCGACTCAATCAAATCGACTTACAAATGATCTACCTAATTTTTAAGAATGAATTTGTGTAAATTGCTGTATGACCTTGTAGTTGGAAATTTAAAAAGACATATTTTATCAAGCACCTACCTACAGGAAAACCCTTGTGGGGGCTAGATAGTTAAGATTGGTATTTAACCTTATGGATGGAAATAAAAAATGACAAATTTCAGTGTTTTTGCAAAATAAATCCTCAGTAAATATAATACTAATGTACAAGAGTTACACCCACGCGAGCGAAGTCATGGGTGGCCGTTAGTTCAGTACGAAAAGAAAACTCATAATGAGCGAAAAAATGAAAAGCGAAGTGATTTTCCGGCAAGAGGCGTTTCACCGACAAAGTTTTTAAAAGCTCCGACTTACACGCTCTCACTTTCGCTTCTCGCTAAGTTATTGAGAAATGGGCCCAAAAATTGATTCTGACATGTAACTCCGCTACTTTAAAACACCTAAAACCCCACAATTGTTAACTATTTTATCAAAAACCTATTTTATTGCAAGGGAGCAAAGTTTCTTTTCGTTTGTGGCGTAGTTATTTTTTTTCAGATTACTTTTTGTTTATATTTTGAAGTCGTTTTCCGATCGTTCGTTGGCCAGAGCCAAAGCGACGTGAGTAATGACGAGATGTAATATTAATACAAAACACATTCGTGCATACTCAGGAAACATTGAAAATGTACTCTATTTACATTCATGTTTATCTTTCATTTCGCACATTTAATTGATGTTATATTATTTATTATTAATACATTTAAATAATATTGCCATTTTAGCGTTTTTTAAAAGCGACTGTATTTTACGCACATTTTCTTGATGTTTCAAAGTTTCATACATAATTCACCTTGTCGCCATTTTTATCACATATGATGATAAGCAATTTTCAAAGTTGCTTTTTTTACCAGATTGCAGAGGCTAATGTTTTTCGAGTAATTATGTATGTACCTATTTGCATATTTGTTTGTGACGCTCACTGGTCTTTCAAATTCATGAAGAATTTCAATTTAAGACAGTCTTTAAATTCGTCTCATTTGTGAGAGTGATATAGGGTATAATATTTAATGTGGCGTCTACGGACCAAAAAGAAGAATAAAAAACATATTGTTATAAACAGATACTTCTATTTTATTTTATATGTCAATATATAATCTGAACATTTCTTATATGCTTATAAAAAATTTATTAGTGATGATGAGCACATTGCTATGGAGCGGGCTATGCTCGGTATTTATTTCATGGATAAAATCAGAAACACTGAAATCCGTCGAATAACCAAAGTTGTCGACATAGCCGAAGCAATCAGCAAACTGAAGTGGCAATGGGCCGGTCACATTTGCCGTAGAACCGATAACCGATAGGGTAGACGAGTTCTCGAGTGGAAGCCACGTACCGGGAAGCAAAGCGTTGGACGCCCCCGGCCAGGTGGACAGATGACCTGAAGCACCATACCGGGGGTAGTTGGATGCGAAAGGCGGAGGACCGTGTGTGGTGGCGAGCCTTGGGAAAGGCTTATATCCTGCTGTGGAAAGACACGGGCTGATGATGACGATGAGCACAAAGTGCCGAGAACGCTAGCAGCGTTCCCACGCTGGATAGCTAGGCTGATCCTCTAAACAAAATATTCTTTGCTCAGAGGGTCACCCGACACCAATCGGAGCCTTGTGGCAATATCACATCATCATCATCATCAGCCCATTTTTACCCCACTGCAGGGGCTTAGGCCTCCCCCAGGGTGAGGAGGGGGGCTTGGAGCTTAAGTCCACCACGCTGCTCCACTGCGGGTTGGGAACTGTAACGACCGCCGTCTATTGACAGCGTCCGGGACCGACTACTTAACGTGAACGCAACAGCGTCCCCGGACCATGGACCCATCGTCTCCACTGCGAACACTAAAAATTCATATCTGTCCATTATGTCCTTATATTTAGAGCGTCTCAAACGCATGGCTGACTGCACCGGCACCAGCTACCCCGTGGCAGGCGACAACGTGGGAAGCACAAAGTGTGTTACCGATCGACAAAGGATATTGTTGTTATAAATATATACAGTGTTGATTATATAATTAAAAAGGATTTGTAGTTCCAAAAATTTTTGAACAAATATGATAATTGCAATTTTGTGTTTCTTCTTAGAAGGAATTAGTTATGTTATGAATTGACCTCCTATGAGAGTATTATCATAGTTTGACTAAATTATTTATTGGAAGAAAGGAAAGTTGTCGTGTTCTCAACCGCGCTTCGTCAACCAGCAGAATGTTATAGTAAAACACACAGTTTAATCGTAGATAATATAAATTTAATAAACTTTACACAATTACTATTTACATTATAAAATATAAGTCTAGACAAGGACGGACCTGAGCGCGATGATTCTACTGTTAGTGTTTGGTGTGATGACTAGGTATTTTAAATATAACTAGCGACCCGCCCCGGCTTCGCACGGGTAGCAGAGCATATAAGCCGTAATGTTTTTTTCTGTCGTAGTGTCATATCAGCTTGTTGCGTCGAACATGTGGATTGGATTTAATTAGCTTTAAACGTGACGTAAGTTCATCCTACTTGGAGTATTTTTATAGTATTTTATTTCCAATTCTATAAATATTTGAATAAGTAAAGAATAATTACATAATTATAACCTAAGCTAACCTAACTACACGTGTTGCGTCGTCCCGTATGGCCGGCCGCGCCGGCTGGTCGCGCGATATTTATATTTCGCGATAGCTCTTAAGATATTAATTTAAATTGTATAGTGTAAAGGGCAATCATAATGTGCATGAAATGCTGAAAGAAAATAACGTATTTAATTTGATAAGGATTAATATTGTATCCGTATAAATTGCTTTCCAATCACCTCATCATATGACACTATTTTTTTTTACATAAAAATAGGAATAGTAAGCGATCCATAAAACATAGACGTATGCCATTGCGGACTTTTCTTTAGTCCTATAAAAGATACACAATTCCTCCATACGTTATTTTGTTATCTCTCAAAAGGATTAGGTAGCGTTTTTTTCGAAAACGCTACCTAATCGGCCGGCCGGAAGCTTTCAAACTTCCAGCCGACTTGATTTTTTCCGACTTCTTTAACATTAATCGTCATATTTCGACATATTTCCACAAAACGTTAATAAATTATATACGTAAACCTTCCTCTTGAATCACTGTGTAAATTGGTATCAACAACATGCCAATCCATTCGGTAGTTTCTGAGTCTATCGCGTTCAGACAGACAGACGCGGCGGGTGACTTTATTTTGTAATATGTAGTGATATGATTCAACATTAATATTCGAAGTGGCGTTTCGCTACCTGATTGGCTAGACATGTTTGATAATAACTTTTTTGTGTTTTGGGCAATCAGAAAACATTTTGTGTGATTCGACATCCAAAGTATTTAGGCAGTGCAATGACCGGTATAACGAGCTAGCAACAAATTATTGTTGTTTCCAATTGATGACGGTGATAAATGACCAGAAACTTGCGGAATCGAGGTTGCCGATTTGTAGTATTGTTTTAGATGAAATTTAAATTAAATAAGTAACATTAATATGAATGACTGCACTTTTGTACTAAAATTAATACCTAGTGGCATTTCTGCGCCTTTTAATTACTGCTTTGCACCAGCGAGGTAATGTCTCCATTCATTTTTGATATTTTGGAAAAGAGATAGAGTTCCATTCTTCCAAAAAAAACGTCTTACACCTCTCTTGAATTGTCACACTGTTGCTTTGATACACTTTTACAATTTTCATAATTTTAATATCTTTTCGTATTTTACATGGTTCACACACGATGCTATTTTGCATTAAATCGATTTGTTACGTTTTTGTTTCCAATGTAAAAACCATAAAAGTACAAATAGACTAAGAAGTCCTCTTCTGCGTTTACCATCTAATCACTCATACTCTAGCTAGCTGGTGGAAGATGACAAGTTTTAGTCCGCGTTTCAGTGCTGTCCCCGCGCGCCGGTCTGCAACCCCGTGAAATCCCCGTGCGACAGTGTTCAACGCCGCAAAATTGCGTAATGTAACTTCGTTACTATGGAGTGCCATTTATGGCTCTATTAAAACCATGGAAATATTAAATTAATTTCTATGGTCAAAACCGTACGGTATGGGCCATACTGACACGTGATTACTTTGAATACTTTTTTCTATATATGTGTCGAACTTTTCGTTGGGAACATAAAAAGTAAGTGCCGTCGTCGAGTTCACACGGACATATTTCACGCTGAAGTGACCAGTGCCACGTGTGGCGCCCTTTTGCACGTCGGGCATACGGGGCACAGCCATTATTGGTTATTTATGAAAAGCCTTCGGGAAAAATATTTATGCGACGATGCCCTGCCTCCCCAGAGACGCGTAACGCGACGAACCGGTCTGCAGTCTGCACATGGTTTGGTTATCCTGAAAAAAATATGTAATAATAATATCTGGGAAATTTCACGCAGCGTCATCTTGTCCCAAAGTAAGCAAGTATTATGCTCGTATTATGGGCTACTAGACATGTTTGTTGCATACTATTTTGTTGGTGTAAGACATGTAACTAGGAATACCCGGGCGTAGCATCGCGAACTATCTAGCGATGCACTCCTAATAAACCAGTTCGCTATGTACGCACGCGTCAAGTGGAATACACTCGTACCGTAAGTCAAATGAACACCAGTACGCTGCAAAGTTCCACTCAGACATATTTACGCAGCCGCCATTACAGTGCTTCATTGGTTGTTCAAGGACAGGAAGTCTAGTTTTTATTACGTACGTGATGTAATGTTGAATATTTTAGTATTTTACAAAAGTAAATTGGTATTAAATTAAAAATAAATACAGAATAGGATTGAAAGATTGTTAGGAGTGACAAACAATACTTTTTGTTAGTCTGTCTGTCTGTCCGTCAGTCTGTTCGAGCTAATCTCCGAAACGGCTGAATCGATTTCAGTGAAAGTTCACAAATGGCATTAAAAGATTGTTAGGAGCGCCAAACAATACTTTTTGTTTGTTTGTCTGTCTGTCCGTTCGTCTGTTTGTTCGAAGTGATATCCGAAAGGGATGAACTGATTTCAATGAAACTTCGTAGATGGGATTAGATGATTGTCAAGAGTGACATACAATACTTCTTGTTTGTCTTTTTGTCCGTCCTTCTGTTTGTTCGAACTGATCTCCGAAAGGGATTAACGGATTTCAATGAAATTACACAGATATGATTAAAAAATTGTCAGTAGTACATACAAAACTTTTTGTTTGCCTGTCTGTCCATCTCTCTGTCTGTGTCGAGCTACACTCTGAAACAGCTAAACAGATTTTATTGAAACTTCGCAATTTTCTAGAAAGTGTCACAATATTCTGGAGCGTAGCGTCCATTTAGATGTGCCGGTACAACCGTAGTTCACGTGGGCGAAGCCGTGGGCGGAAAGCTAGTTACAAAATATATCAATAAACATTATTCAGGAGGTTTGGCACCCAAAATTCGTTCCAGACAATTTTTAATTAACATTCTTAAATTTTTTTTAAAGTAATTTGAGCACCTCTTTTCCTAAATACAATTCTGTACTAAAACTTATTGCATGCTTCAAAACGTGTAACTTTTATCGCAATTCTAATGGGAAACAAAGTCTGATTGTTACCAACTTAATAAATTTTTTTTGTAAATTTTAAATCCGATTTTTTGTCCATTATTCTAATATAATTACTTTTATGTTTATTATTATATGTGAAAATTAGTGTAATAACATTAATTAATAAATATCCTGAACCGAATTGAGGGTGCTAACCCTCCTTAGTAATGTTTATTAATATATGTATATCATTGTATAAGAACAATTTTCCGCCTGCATGGGATAAGAATGAGGTTTCTAAAATAGGTCGGATTCTTAGACTAGTATATGTTTTAAAAAGTTTTTTTAAAAATATTTTGGCAAATTTCAAAAAGTAATATTTACATTTTCGAATCCGAAGTGTAGTTAACTTAAGTTTCGACAAACAATGTGACAATATAAAATTTCAACCTCATATTCATTGATCTGAACTGAGCCGGTCTATTTTTAAACAAATCGGCAACGTCCTATGTTCTTTGTCACTTCGACAATTTATAGGTTTGAACTGATATTCGCCAGTTTCTTCTAATTTATGAATAAAAATTTTTCGTTTGAAGCGACTTTGAATTATTCAGGACTTTGGAAGAAGATTAAGGTCACTAAAATGTGACTTCTAATATTTTCATTATAAATTTGATTCGTGCGCCTATAATCGGCTAGTTGGCTATTTAAAAAAAATATATAAAAAAGTTTTCTAAATATGTGACAACAGTGAAAGAATTTTAAAAAATAAATCATTATTAACAAAGTTATGAATGTTTAAAATGTCCTGTTAGACAGAGAGGGCAATATCCGCACGGCGTACCTATGTATGACGTCACGCCATTTAAAATAATGTTAAATATCGTTTTGCAAGAGATGGAGATAAAATTTGAAAAGCTTATAATTGTCTTCCACCGAATATAATTTTGTTTATAAACTTTGTTATCGTATAAAGCTTAATTTTAAATTTTCTTGATGAATATAATAAAGTTAACAGTAAGTAGTCAAATACCTTATTCTACTCGTATGTATATTACCTACGCACACACACTCAACGTGAACATTCGACACTTTCTCATCACTAGTTTTATAGTCACCAGAAACTACGGTCAAAACAGGTGATAACAAAAATAATTTGATGGGTATTTTCTGATAGACCATCGAATATATATAAGCGCTTGGCAAGTGGAGTTTCACATTAAAGAAAGAAATCGAAGAGTCTACTTTAAAGAAAAAATAGGGACGCGTAAGTTGATATTGTTAGATTATTGGATTTAATAATAATAATACCTGGAGACGTCCTACAAAGCGTCATGTAGTCCCAAAGTAAGCAGGTATTATGCTAGTATTATTAGACAAACTGATATACATATTTAATTATTTCATAAAATACATTCATATTTAAATAATTGTATATATTTGTATACAATTTGTATAGGATTTGTATTGTTGTAAAATATTATATAGTGAAATGAAAATGTAAAGTACACGATATGCGTTTTATTGAGCAGCACACAGAACTCACTTTCGTCATGATTTCAGGAATTCTGTATCATTTTCAGAAATGGCTTAATTTTTCCCGAGAGGCGATATATTCTACGGGCTGCCGCCCTCAAGAGCGCTGCATGTGACATTTTTCGGCCCACACATCTGTTAGCTTAAGTTACAATTACTTTAGCAGTACATCTAGGAGGCATCTCACGTATAAATTGTCAGAAAATTCATTCACGATTGACGTCGTGGTGTCTTGATGTGATGCGTTTTTAATCTAGGCTACGTGAAGATTAACGCGTCTGACGTATCTTGTTAATCCCCACCTAGATACTGTTTTCCTTAGTGAGCTGCGCTTACAAATAGAATAGGTAACTAGACTCTGAATGTTAAAATATTATATATACCTAAATAATCTTTTACTATTAAATGTAAAAGTTTCTTCTAATTTGAACTAGAAAATCCAACAAACTTCGTTATAAATTTAGTTATAATAATACCTGGGACATTCCACACAGCGCCCTCTAGTCTCAAAGTAAGTAAGTACTATGCTTGTGTTATACACAAAACATTTAAATGAATTTACAAATAGTTTGGAGTTAGAAAAAGGAGAAGGAGGAATCAAAAACTGTATAGTTTAAAAACAATCCTGAATTAACCGTTTTTCAATCATTTATGTCCATACGAATTCCTACGACGTTACTGATTTTTTCTTAAACTATTGATCGACTATTGAGGCCGACACGGGTTTTCCCGACAGGTCGCATAAGATAGCGATAGCAGACGGTTGTGCGACTTTGAAAGCTTGTTCTCAAGGGTCAGGGTTGTTGCAAAATTATTTTTTTCTATAACTTTTCATTTCTGGTACGAATAATAGCAAAGAAACGATTACTTTGAGATGTGTATAGTTGTTTTATGGAATTCTCCGCCAGCGAATTTCATTACCAATTTTTTTTTGTTCCAAATTGCTCACCTTTTTCTTATTTTCTTTTTACAGATGTGATTTTCTCTGTTTTACGAGAAAAATATGACGCGGTGCGGACAAAGCGCTGCTCTTTACCTTATTAGTTTTAATTTTTAATATCCGTACGCTCCGCTGGAATCCTTTTGTTTATTTCAAAGAACAACTAACTCAGGTATGCCTTCAAATTTGATAGTGCCAAAGCGAAAATACCACAGACAGTCTGCTAAATAACAGAATTTTTTAAATGCTCTTATTACAATACTTACTGCACAGCTGCGCGCTCTTCAATTACTAATTTTTTGGAATCTTTTTTTGTGTAAATCGTCTAAAATCATTTCAAAGACTCCATCCGTATGTGAGGCATGAAAACTTTTAAGAGTTGAAGTGAATTGTCAGACTGTGAATGAAGTAAAGGTAAAGTCCGAGGACGAAACAAAGAAATTGTCAGTGTCAAAATGATGTGTGGATTGTGACAGCACTTTCTAAATACGAAAGTCAATATAACCCACATGTGATTACTCCGAAAAGTGGGATTAGTCGATGTCGCATACAAGTTTGTTAAAAATGCGGTCTCTAGTGCGGTAGTACATACAGCCTCGTTGGTATGAACTTTGAAATTAAAACTAGTACAAAGAGCGTGTCGGACCGCGTCTCCGGCACCCGAATCCGACCCCGACGGCGCCTTAACTCGGAAACGTGAAAAGTTCAATTTTTCCCCGACACGGGCCATGAATACATTTGGTTAATGCGAACGCTGTTTGTTCCCGAGTTAATGTCTCGCGGAAACTCGCCTCGTTAAAGGCATACTTCTGTTGTGAATGTTTGTTGAAAAATTGCCTGGCGCGCACTTATTCACTTTTGCAAAGCTTAAGAGCGGATCGGAGGTCTCGGATATCGTCGAGTTGGATTCGCAATATGGCAGGGCCACATATTGGCTCCATGAAATCGGCGAAAATCCTATACTGATGGAAACAGTATCCGAGCTTGACCAAAAAAGAAGAAAGTTTCCAATAAAATCTCCTATACAAAAGGTTCAATAGGAGATTTCTGGCCAATATGTCAGTCCAAATTTTAATAATACGTAATGTGTCTCGTTTTGCGTAGACCTAGATGTCTTTCGCGCACTGTGCGTATCTAAATCGAACTGGCACTGCGTACTGACTATAATTTTATCTATACACCTTTCGAGAATCCATCCTTCATCCATCCATTATCCATATCCATATCCACATCCACATCCACATCCACATCCACATCCACAATATCATAACTCATATTTTGTATCCAATGTTACTTCTATCAAATACCTATTTTTATGGTTACCTACCCTAAAACCCCCTCCATCGTGGATATATTTTCAAATCAAAGTTCATGTAACTGTTTTTTCCCCAAATAAATAAATAAAGTTTGTGGCATTATATTCCATTCTTCTACCAACACACTTTTGAGAATACACTGATTTTTTTAACCGGTCTTCTTAATATATCCCCAAATATATTCTTTCAGATTTCTGATTTTTGGTCTGATAAAAAACTGATTTCGGTCTTCCTAAGATACCCTGGTGGTAGTCCTCACGCGCTGATGAGTGATGACTTACCTACTCATCGACGTCATCTATGTTTTAACAGCTCAAAGGCAAGCTTGCTATTTCTGGTGTCTATTATTTACAAGTATTTGGCTTTTACAGACCGACAGCCGAATATACACGAATTCGGCCACAGCACTTTAAAAGAAGAAGAAAAGTCACGAAAAGCTCACTACACATACATAATAGCTTCAAGTTTGTCGTTATTTACGTCAGACAACGGAGTGAGCAGTGTTTGTTAAACTGATCAATGGCCAATAAGGCATTAGAGCGACGTAGCCCGGGGGCCTAACTAGCTAATGTGGAGGCTTCGTTTGTCTTCTGCTGCCTGAAGCTACTGGCGCTTATACTATATATAAGCCCTTGTTAGTCTTCCGACAAAGAAGGATAGAATGTAAGTGCAGTTTGGATGCGTCAAAATATTACTAATTTCAATTTATGTGGAAGAGTTTAAAGTGAAGGTATCTAATTTATTAACGGAATTTGACGAAAGTACAAAAATAGCTTGAAATCATAGATAGCATAAATAAACATCCAGATGAACCGTCTCAGACTTTGATATTAGACAGATCGTATGTAATTGTCGTTGTTTCAAAAACAACATTTTTTAAATTACATTTAATAACGGCTTCGGATAAGTACATAATACACGACAAACACAAAAATGAAAATTCTTAATTTTTATTTTCTTCCCCATTACGAATTTTACATATGAGGCACATAAAATTCTATTTCACAACAAATATTTGATAACATCAAGTTTAGTGGTGTATATTTAGTCTACAAGATTTTTTTTTGTTCATAATTTACTTGTCACAAACACCTTATCTCGATGAATATCCATATTTGTACTTTAAGAAAGACCATATAAGTTACTATTCACTGCGGAAAACTTCAACGTGTTTGTTACTCTTTCATGGTTGAAGAAATATCCCTTTTACGGTGCCGGTAGCAGAAAATAGCATTTTTTTAATCGGAAAAGTGTCTAATAAATTCTTTAATAGTAATTTGATTTATTTTATAAAATAAATAAATAAAATAAGGATTATTAATTTCAGACCAATATTCGATTTGAATACCTACACATAATCTATAAATTACAGAATACGCGTCCCTGCTATATATTGCTTAAACTGGCAAATAACTGGTTTGTAAGTATTTTGAAATGTAAGATGATGTCCTTCCAAATTGTTTTGTTATCTGTTTTCTGCAACGAAATTTTGGCATTACCTTTGAAAAGTTTTTTATGAAAATATAGATAATCTAGAATATGTTTATTATTTATTTAAGTTTTCTTTTCGTATCTCTGTTATGAACCCTCCGAAAATTTCATTTTTTTTCTGTTGAATAAGGACATTTATTACTATTATAAAAAATTGAATTTAAATGAATTGGATTTCTTTAATTGAATCACATGATTTACTTTTCAAGCACATGGCTGGTTGACGAACAAAATTCTCTCTTACATGAACCGTAGCAACTGTTATGTAATGAAAGATATGTCTCTGGATAAGTGATAGATTTAGTTTAACTAGATGCCGCATCGACGAGCGCTGCATATACGAGTAGCTCCTAAGTCCACCCCTCTAACTGGATAACGCGAGTTCTTCCGTGCGCGGCGTGCGCCTAATGTTATTTGAAGCAATCGTTTCTCTCCGACCCTCTCTCGCGCTACACTCGAGAGGACTTTATTCGCTGCGGATATAGACAGAAGTTAAGAAATACGAGATCATCGGCAGAAACTAGAAAAAAGATGGACGCCGCGTCACGTAGTTCGCTAGTGAAGCAAAGTAAAACGACCCGTTTCTAAATACGAAAGTCATTCACACATACAACGTTATTTTGCTATATTCACTTGTACAATTGGTCTCGAACATTTAACAATAGTTAGTTTTTAAAAAATAATATGATAACTTTACAAAATTGTGTCCGTCCATACATTTTCATAAAATATGAAATTATACTACTTACGTTAACCATCATTTATCGTAAAAACGAATTCTCAGTAACAATACATTGTAAATGGAAATTTAAATATAGTTGAGGTTTATAGGGATTTCGATCGTATTTCGATCGATCTCCAAATATTTTTGTCAATTGGTATTGTTGAAATCAGTTTCACACACATATTGATCAGTGCTTTGGAGGTGACGAGGGGTTTTTAACATGGAATCAAATTTCACTTCTTATTCACATGAAAAATAGTGGCGTGGTATGCAATGAAAGTTGAGTGTTACCAAAACGTGTTCCACGAAAACGCGTACATCTCTTTACGTATCTCACGTTCAGACATGGTTTTAATGTACATCAAACAAAAAAGGTTGCTAAGTCACAATACCAAAAGAAAAATTTCACTCGCAGTAATACCTCGTCGGTGCTGTGACAACAAAGTTGAGCTATTTTTTAAGTAAAATTCTTAACTGCAACGTGTATAGGTAATTGTTATTATATCCGATACTATCAATGCTACGACTCTAAATAATATACTCTGAAAAAAATGAAACAATCTAATCGGTGCATAGAACATTACTTCTATGTTACAAATTTTGAAACGGCAGTTGTTTGAAAATTTTATAGTCCCTTATAAAAAGTGCGAAAATGTATCTCGAAAGTACAATCAAAGCCGAGTGTAAGTGTAAATTGTAAGCGAGTGGTATCTTCGAACGTTTTCAAGTGTGAGCGTGTGAGCTAAGTGAGAAGCTGTTCAAATCGCGCTAAGCAATAACCGACGAATTTCGTGATTTTCACGGGTCATTATACGGAAAAATTTAAATCCATGTATGGTAGGTGCTAAAAACTAAAAACGGCAATCTATCAAAGGCAAGTTTTTTATTTTAAAAACGATCTATGAATTAAAACCAATTTTATAGTAGTATTGTTATGTAATTAAGATGTAGAGTTCGCGCCACCGAAGTCCCGTAGACGCGGTGCTGTTTACGCATTGAATAAGCTCTTACACCTTGAGAATTATTTCTCGGGTCGCACTTCGTAGAACTTTTTAGGTTTCCTAACCACTTTTTAAACGTTTATCAACAATTGAATTCGATATTCGACGAAATTCTCATACGCTCGAACACAGATAACAAACCACATCAAATCTAGTTTATTTTTTGCCCCGGGACTTATTTTGGTGGTGCGGACTCTATGTAATACATACGTAATATCCTCATAATAAATCATCGAAACCTTACCGGCCAGTCTTAAAGTCGAGGGCTAATATTTGACATACATACAAGATACTTTGATTTAGAATTTTTTAGTGTTTTTAATAAAACGCCATTACAATAAAAATGAAGTTGCTTTTCCTTTACTCGTAACACTACTTTCAGCTCATATTTGAGAGTTCAAAGATATTAACTAAACAATTACGGTAAAATGTTTAGGGAAGTTATACCGAGACATACAGCATTTTCCGAAAGATTTATCTCTCATTTTTCGGTTTGCCCAGCGGCATTAGTAGCTCGGGTGGGCAAAAACCGAGCAAACATTATTTGGGCGCGCTAAGAAAACGTCGAGATATTGAAATTCCGCGATATGGAGAGGGGCCCGGTATGGAGGATGATAGATTTTACGCGCACGTTATAGAAGTAGCATGACAGTAAATTCAGTGCGGCCGAACGAGACTCAGACACTCTCAGTCATAAAGTTTTGTGACAGCTGTGTCATTCTGTCACACCCGAAAGGATGTCTACGTCACTCGCACGGTCAGATCGGTAACCGTTTTTTTTATTCATAATTGATTTTATGTTAGCTCCAATAGGGCGCGGCGCGATAGCAGCGGTAGCTCCATGGGCACCCAAGCGGGGCCGAGTCGATATTATTTTCGCGGCATTTAATGCGGAAACTGTGTATTGTGGTGCAAATGTGATGGATCACCGCCTTTTCGCGGAGACCGATCGCTTCTGATGTTTGCATATTATTTCCATTTGCAAGTCGATATTATTATCACGTTAGGGGTGCGTTCCCCATTACGTCATCTTTTAATCTAGAAAATATCTATAGACCCATCATAGTCCATAAATTGAACAGCGTCTTCTGTAGGACTATTTCTGGAAATCATGTTTGGAATAATGGTGTATTTCTTTGTGTGTTATTTTCGATCTGCCCGTGTCACCATTCAAAGGTTTATTGTTTCGTGTGGTCTCGATCTTTTTATAATCTTCTAAAACTCGGTGTGACCTTTTAGATCACTGGTCTTCAAACCGTGGCCCTTCTCGTGTGATATTGCGGCCCTAAACTAGTTCTAACCTTAGACCATTATAATATAGGTATAGGTAACTATTCATTTATGTATAAAGCTTTGTTCATGGAAAAAAAAGGCCGGCAAAGAATATATAACTAGACTTCTGGAAAATGTTCCCAGATAATTTGAAAGCCATAAAAGAGTTGATTTTTTATTTTGAGCCTTTTTGGTTCAATATATAACTGCGAGGCTTCATATTCATAAAATAAATATCGGAACCGTCTCTCTGACTTCCACATGGAAAATATATAAAAAATAGTATGGTCAAGAAAAAGGCAAAATTTAGTGAATTACTGAAAACCAATATCTTTTATTTTATTTTATTTTTTCCCAAAACCAATATCTTTGTTTGACTTTGATTGAATAAATATTTTTTGTAGCTACTATGTAAATTTTTTTACTCGGTTCTCTGCGATGGCGGCCCTCTGAAAAATTAAATTTTCTCACTTGACTTTTATAAACAAAAGGTTGAAGATCGCTGTTCTAGATAGATCGTATCATACTTCGAAAGGGTCGAAAATTTGAGCGAAGTGACAGGTTCAAAGATTAGACAGACCATTATGTTATTATTGGTTCTTTTCAATATTATGTTGAATGACACATGAAGTATAATTTCAGAATCTTTATCTCTTGTTCCAGTACGAATTTTATATGTGCGTTTCTTTAAACTCTACTTAACAGTGCTATAAGTGGCGTATATTTAGTTCTTGTCGTATATTTTTTGATCACATTTTCGTGGTCAGAGATTTACCAAGATACCGCGATCTCTATGTACGTACGTCCATGATGAAATCTAGCTTTGAATATAATAATTATAGGCTAATATGGTGTAACTACGGGCGATGAACATTTAATATATCTATTATAAGCTTGTAGTATTCAACAGTTCATAGGTCAAAACACAACTAACCCTTAAATTTCAACAGGCGGTGTGAATAAATTCTGAAACAGTTTGTTTAAGCCCTATTCGTTTTTATTCTGTGCACGTGCTTTAATGTATTCATGAACTTTCTCACGAAAAACTCGAAGAAAATTTCCACCCCTTTGGTGAATTTTTCGCGCTTACGCCTTTACATACAGTTAATCTGTTGAAAACGATGCTAGAGGCCGACAGAGGGCGTAAACATGGTGGAGTGTGTTTTGTATCGGTAGAGGGCAGCACTTGGTTCGTTATATGAATTCTACTTGCGTGTAGAATAAAACCAACTTTACGCGAAGGGCTAGATTTATTATTGGTTATTATTAATTTTATTAGATTTTATTAGATATTAGATTAGATATGAGGTATTAGATTAAATAATTAAGACGTGAAGGACATATAGAGGTCCCTGACACAACATCCTGCATGTTAGCTGACTACTGTAGAGAAGAGACTCAGAGGAGTCAAGAGCTCATCCCATCAATTAAAGAGGTGGTTTGCGATACCACATTTTCCAGTTGTCCTCTTCCATTCTGGCAACTAGGTATTACGAATTTCAGTGAATGGATTCACTATACTTTTTGAAATTTTAAACATAGTCTTTGAAGGCGAACTAAAAATTTACGAAGAAAATAATTTGAAACCTAATTTGCGGCACTCTGAACGGTGCTTCCTTTGCTACCAAGGAATATGATGCATGATGCTTTGATTATAAATGACTGGATAGAGGGTCGGCGTCAAAAAACGTAGATAAAAATATCACCTAACTGTTCGGTCATAATTCCCGCACACAGAGATAGTTTGTATGCGGTTAGTATGGCGTAGCAAGATAGAACGTAGGTATCTGGTCTGTCACATACACAAGTATGGAAAAGTTGGCCTGTCATTTTTGCAGACATTGTGTTTCGAGGCCCTATCCAGATATTATATAATCAAAGGCCTGATGGTTGATATTACATCTTGAAGCAATACCCTACTTCATTTAAAAAATATAAAATATTTGCAGACCTATGGGCTAAAAAAGGCCAGTGGTGTGTATGTAACAAACGGCATAGAACGACCGACATTCCGGAATTTTGGCAATCTATCTTAGAAACAAAATTACTAAAATTTTCTTACTATGTTAAAATTCTCAAGTATTTTATAAAATAAAACAAAATAACAACTTCTTCTTAACTATTACCGTGTTATGTACAGAAATATCAATATAATAATAAACACTCAGTTGCAAGTAATATTACCAAAATCATATGTGACATGCACTTTCTAGAAAAGATAAGCTATAGAATGTTTTAAGTTTTAGGTTTTTTTCTAGTTGAAAAGTATTATACTTAAATCCAATAATTAATTTTACCGAAAAATTTTATTTTATTTTGTACACTGAAAAGTCACATGGACCCCGTCAGTCAAGGGGACTTTGAAGTCACATTATGATCCTGGTATCCATCGATGGGTTTGCTCGGTGGATCCTTGAACATGAGGCAAATTTACCCAATTTCTAGTAATAATGAATATATCAATCAGGTGTATTTTGCGTGAAGCAACATTTTCTCATTAGGATGTTTTACATAAGTCCTACATGTGAAAAGAACATATCTAAGAATTAAATCGGTGATGGAATCGTCCACGAATTAAGTAGTAAACTGGGAGTAAAAACTACTCTCCGACACTCAACTAAAAACTATTCTAATAGTGACGTTAAAGTTTAAATCCGTGAAACCCAAATGTGAAGGTGATTTCA
Source organism: Luffia ferchaultella (assembly GCA_949709985.1). Lineage (NCBI taxonomy): Eukaryota > Metazoa > Arthropoda > Insecta > Lepidoptera > Psychidae > Luffia > Luffia ferchaultella. The sequence continues at coordinate 817,315 of OX453259.1, forward strand.
AGTGCTACTATAAAGTTGGCTATAAATTAGGTTGCCTTCACACCTGAGTTCGGTCTCGATCGATAAGTTTATTGTAGTGAAATAAATAGAATCGTGAAAGGCAGTCGATTAAGTCTAGCGATCTCTTCTATACAAATATTTTAAAGAGGAAAGATTTCATTTTTGGTTAATTTGTTGTGTATAAATTAAAAAAATACTTCACTGATTAAAAAAAATCTTTTACTTTAAACGCTACATTATCAGTAAGGCTATATTTTATTTTCAAACGAGCTTTCCGCCCGTGGATTACACAGTTGTACCGGGACCGCTATAATCTTTTGCATAGATATAGTTTATATGCTGAAAATTACATAGACAACTTTTTATGCCGAAAAAAAAGCCCTGGAACAACTGTGTAGTCCACGCGAGCGGAGCCGCGGGCGGAAATTTATTTAATGTAATTTGAGAAGTTGATGATGTTGTCACAGAATTAACTTTTGTTGCAGTAGTATTTTAGACTAAACTGCAAGTTTCTCGAATACAATAATTATATTAAATTGATAGCCTATTTTAGGTCTACCAATGTTCACAATAAAAAAGTATAATACGGGACTTCGTTTTGTACTATATAGTGATTTTTGTTAACACTTTTTCTTTGTGATCTGAAATTTGTGACCCGAAATTAAAGTACATTCATATATTTTAATTAGCATTTTTTTAATTGTTTGTTTATTTTTTATTTAAAAAATACAATTTATTACTTACGTTCTGTAAATTTATATAAATTTCATTTATCTATACTAATATTATAAAGCTAAAGAGTTTGTTTGTTTGTTTGTTGTTTAAACGCGCAAATCTCAGGAACTACTGGTTCAAATTGAAAAATTATTGTTGTGTTGGATAGTCCATTTATCGAGGAAGGCTATAGGCTATATTACATCAAGCTACGACCAATAGGAGTGGAGCATCAATGAAAAATGTTGCAAAAACGGGAAAAAATATTCCTTTTGAGAGCTTCCGTCGCGCGCGCTGCGTAAACGGTTGATGTTAACCAAAAATCTGTAAACCAAAAGTCTGTAACAGCATATGTGTATCTTTTAAGGTTAACTTACTATAACCTTTTTTATGACAATCAAATTTGTTCTAACTTATTGTACTATTTGCAAAGATGTTTTTTAAACGTGATATTAATCCTTATCAAATTAAATATGTTAGTTGTCTTAAGCATTTCATGCATATTATAGTTGCCCTTTACACCACACAATTTAAATTAATATCTTAGCAGTTTTTATCGAAATATGAAAACTATGGCGGGAGAAAATAAATTCGCTGTCTGCCTCTGTTCGTTAAGTTTTTACTTCCAAACCAATAGACTTTGATACGGTATTCAGTATTATCTTATTTTCTTATAATCTATTAATCTATATAATAGAAATACTTATTAGTATTTCTATTATTTGAGTAGAGTTTGTTTGTTTGTTTGAATGCGCTAATCTCTGAAACTACCAGTCGGATTCGAAAATTTTTTTTGCCTTTGATAGCCTAAATCTAGCGGAGAGTTATAGGCTATATATATGAAAACGAACTGTCTGTCTATTCGAGCGAATAGGTTTCGGCCAAAACAGTTTAACCGATTTTGATGAAACTTTACACATATGGAAAGGATGTAGTCAAAAATGACATACAGAACTTTTTGTGTCTGTCTGTACGTCCTACGTCCATTACCGATTATGAAATATCACAAGTATGAAAAAAAGGTCGTCAAAACTCTGTCTATTTTAGCTAATCTCCAAAACGGCTAAACAGATTTTAAGGAAATTTTGCAGACGGGAAAGAAGGTTGTCAAGAGATTTGACATTAGCTACTTTTTGTCCGTCTGTTTGTCTGTGCGTCTATGTGTCTATTCAATTCAATTTTATCTATTCGAGTTAATTTCCAATACGGCTGAACAGGTTTTAATGAAACTTTGCAGACGTGAAAGAAGGTTGTCAAGAGTGTCATAAGCTACTTTTTGTGTTTGTTTGTCTGTCTATCTGTCTGTCGTTTGTCCACACTGATCTATCAACTACTACAGCCAAAACTACTAAGTCTAGGAAGCTTAAATTTGGAACATAGGTTTATTTATAATGTGAGCATTAAGTTAAGAAAGGCTTTTTTAGAAATTTCAAACTTAAGGATGGGAATGGAGGGACTCAAATAATGATTTGTTTCAAGGTTTTTAGATTTCCACATTTTAAGGGTGGGAAACGGGAGATGAAAAATTGTAACGGTTTTTTTAAAGGGTGGAAGGGGAATGAAGATTGAAAGTTTGAATGGGTATAACCGAAATTGGTTCCAGCAAAAAGTATGTACAAACCATCTCGCACGTTAATAGTACAACAGGAATTTGTAATCTACGCAAGCGAAGCTGCGGGCGGTCGCTAGTATAATATGAAACTTTGTGTAATCGAACAATTTCCAATCATGAATAAAATATCAGTGATAGTTTTATAAAGTGATTTTTGACTTTCTAAGGTCGTCCTAAGATACATTATAAAAACAATATATTATGTCACAAAAAAAGATAATTAAAACTATAAACCTTCATACGAACGGAAGGACAAATACAGTATATTGTTATGTCTAAACGGATGCGCCAATAATGTCGAATATCAAAGGAGTCAACAATTCGGGTGACTCATTTTTATTATTAATCTTTGTTATAAAAGTTATTAAGAGGAGTGTGTTGTGGCAAATTTCCATACGAACGGCGTTAACGTTTGCACCCTATTAAACATTGACCGATTGGTGCAAAAAAATTATATGGTATATAGATCAGCAAAAACTAGGATTATACTTTTAATTATTGAAATATTTTGATACCTCATACGAAAAAAAAAATTAATTGACGGGGTATTTTTTAAATTTTATTTATTTTTCACATATTGTGAAAATACAATTAGTTCCATGTATGACATTTTATGAAAAATTAAACAATTACGAAAAAAACCAGCACATTTCCTTTTTTTTGTTATGATATATTCAAAAGTTTTAAAAATTAAAAATGCATGAAAATCGAAGGCCCACTCTATATTGTACAATACTGTTGTCAATTTTTTCGCTCTAAGTCTAAATTATATTTCTCTACCAATATTTGTAAACGCACCAATGGAGGGTGATGACACCCTTACTGAGCTTTGAGGAGGGGGAATCGGAAGTTCGTGGTCGCACAGCGACCTCTTCCAGCCGCATTCAGTCGAATGCAAGGGAAGAGTGTAACTTTCACTGCACTAATGCTCTATCGCCCTCGGGGTTACGACGTTCCGAGTCGTTCGATTTAATGCTTTTCAGGTATTTAATTTTTATTTTATATAATTGTACCACATGTGGAATTTTAATCTCCTTTAATGTATAAATTTAATTAATTTGAAGACCTTTATCTTGCTTTAAAACATTTGATCTCAGTTTCAAAATTATCTTTTTGTTATTTCGGGTTCCAAATTCAAATTTAAATTCAAATTCAAAAAGTTTTTATTCTATAAAAGATGTTTACACACTTATTGAAAGTCAAAGTAAATTGATTAGCTACGGGTTCAAAAACTAGAAGGAGAAGAACCGGCAAGAAACTCCTCCCTGTTTATTTTATTTAAATATTTGTTTTTCTTAATTGTTATTTTTTTTTAATTTAAAGTGCTTACAACTATTACAATGATGTCCATACGCACTTGTCATTTAAATACTCGGTAATACAATAGAAAGCTTTTTGCATGAGTTGGACTTTAACTCGCTTTATAAATTGATTAGAATTCAAGTCTAACATTTATTTTGGAATTTTATTATGAAAACGGATACAATGAATCCGTGGCACGCTCACAACCCACAGCAAGTTTTTCACATTTATTGTGCTCTCCAATACTTCACAAAGACAAGAGAAGTGGTAATTTAAAAAAAAAATCGTTGGAAAACAACGTCGTTAGAGCGCGAACGGACGGATGGACAAACTTACATACCAATACTATAAAGTACCTGGTGGTATTTTGTAAATAGGCCAATTACAATAACTCGTTTATTTAATTCTCTACAAGAACCTTGACTTTGGTTTCGTTGTCAACGCTCAACTTACTCGTCGACTTTCAAGTGCACTTTGTAGCTTATCAGCCGGTTCAAACGTTCTAGCGCTTTTAAGAAAAATCTAATCGAATTTAATGGGTTTTTGCCTTTATTTTGATCTTATCCGGGACTAATCTAGCGATGAGAAGGTGTTGATAATTAGTGACTATATTTAACAACTATATTAAAGTATTTTTTGAATGTCAGTCAGTTGTGTAGTTTTAGATCTACTTCATGTTATTTTTAAATCTCAGATTTTCCTCTAGTAAAATAAGCTGCATAAAACTTCACTTCATTTTAACTGAAATATTTAAAAAGGAGGACACAGAAGGCAAAACTAACTTTAGTGAAAGACGGCACTGTGACTAAATGGATTCGTATTTGTAGAGGAAAAATGTTATAAGAAAATAAATAATCTGAAACAAACTTTGATGAAAATACTGAAATGGAGCTGTTACGGTTGAACGCTCAAAAATGTGAAACAACTCCGAGGTACAAAACGGGGTGGAAAAAGGTGACCTGGCCTGGTGTCAATGCTTCGTTGAATTTCGTGTGAATATGTTTATAGCCAAGAAGTATGTGTTGATCGCAAACTATAAACTAAAGAGTAAATGTGCTTCGGTTACTTCACTAATGCAAGCGCGTGCCGCTATTGTAATACATTCCTGATTTATGCAAATTAGAAATTAAATAAGAAATTGACAATTAATACTTCAAAACGTTCCTAGATTCTAACTCTGTCCACATTTCCGTTGCTTTAAGATTGGACTGTTTAGTCAGGTTCGGTTTACGACGATCTTGGTCATAACGGTTTATCTTGTAAGAAAAGTGCTAGTCGATTTTCAAGGCATCTTTTCTTTGTCCAACATGCCATGTTTGTCTGAACCACATGGCATCCGTAGGTCGTAAGGCAGAGCCCTAATGGTATGTCCATCATACCGTACACGTACGCGGTTGAGCTTTGGTATGGCACGCTGCCTGTATTGACACACTTAGCGCTTCTCATGCTGTTACCTGCGACGGATTAGCTGGTGCCGGTCGGCCGTACGTCTGAAACACTCCAAATATTAGGACTTAATAAACAATTACGCATTTTTAGTGTTCGCGGTGGAGATGATGGTCCGGAGATGCTGTTGTGTTTTCACGTGAGATTGGTGCAAGGCTACGATTGGTGTCGGGTGACCCTCTTTGCAAAGATTTTTTTGTTCAAAGAATCAGACTAGCCGTTCAGCGTGGAAATGCTGCTAGCGTTCTCGACACTCTGCGCTCGACGTTTATAAATTCTTTATATGTAAAATAATTCGACATTTTATTGAACATTTGTTACACGTGTTGCCGTTGAGAGAATGCGTTTCTGACATAAAATTTATAGCTATAACATCATGTTTGTTGTGAGTTGACATAATAATACAATTTTCAATTTAATTTTGTGTCATTCATGCATGTAAACGATAGTAATATTTGAAAACGGGAATCGTCCGAGAGTACGAAGTCACATCAACCATCCGATTACGATCTGTCAAGAACGCATTCTCTGTCAGGACTTATCTCTTCTTTCTACAATTATAATATGGGTATTCTTCTACAAGAAAACCATATTCAAAATCCTTTGTATGGTTTAGAAGAAGTATATAAGGGGAGAAACAATGATGAGGATAGACGTGGAATGCGACTTTGTTTTTTACTATTTACAGATTGTGATGTGCACTATTAATTAGACTATTTTCCTTTTGTTTGTATATGAATTACTATTTGATGATAATATAACCTGAGTTGTATTTTCAATATTATTTTCACTTATATAATATTATATAAATACTTTTCTCTTCTGCTTATGAGTTAAACTAAATAATTACAAGCTAATAGATTTCTTGTTTTCCGGTAATTTTAGTAGTTGTTAGATTTGATAGTCCCTATTTATTCGCCTGCCTGATTCTGTATTTACTTTAGTTTAGATTCAAAACATCAATATAAATACCAATATTTATGATTTTAATTTTTAGAAACACATCATATTTGAGTTTTATTCACAATGAAATTATTCAAGACTCTAGAACGGAGAAAAGGGCGATGATTGATCGTTGAGAAAATTCCAGGCAAGCAAGAAGCAGCTACGTTCGCCCCTCGCAGCAAAAAAACGCGAAGCAGCGCGCGACCCGCCGAATGAAAATCGGATTTTCCTCTGATTGGATTTTTATTTACTTAAGACAAGAAAAATTCTTCTCAGAGACAGCGGGGACGTCTGCAGTAATGAGATAACCGACCTCTTAATTCATTTAACGTCAGATGGTATTTGAATGTAGTAATTGAATTAATTAACTGCTTTTATTGTTTTATTAAAGGTTTATTTAGTTATTATTTATAGAGATATAGGTTCATGTTTCTTATTTATTTATTAAGTTCGAGAGAGTTTATTTAGAAATCTCCTGAATATTCGTATAGTTCTGGTGACGATAAAAATCTCATAATATTTATAATTGCGACGAAATTGGTTGTATGACAGTGCAAGAAAATAATAATAGTATGTCTAAGTAGCTAAGCAAGATCGTACCAAAAGTTTGAAAGATTTTGCTTATCTGAATTGATGTATAAACTGACTGTGTTGGATTGTTATTTAATAAAAAAAAATTGTCACAAATATCAAGAAATATTATTTCGTTCGTTCATTGTATCTTAACCATATCAACCCATTAATGCCCCACTGCAAGAGTTTAAGTTTCCCCTCGTGATAAGAGGGCTTGGAGCTTAATCCACAACGCCTCTCCTATGCGGGTTGGTGGATTTTAACTGGGACCGACGGCTTAACGTTGTCTCCGAGGCATAGTGTCAGTGATAGTTATTTACATCAGTTAGGAAAACACTCATTGGTACATGCTCTGGGATTCGAGATTAGGATGCCCTGGGATTAGGGAACCACGACCTTCTAAACAAGAAGCGTGCTGGCTACCACTCAACTTTCACGATACGTATTTTTAGATAACGATATTTTCATTTTCATTTTATCACCGGTTACTAAGATATAATTAAATCCCCGTGCATGATAGAGCATATAGCCCCATTGAGAGATTCGAGCCAAAATCATTTTTTGTATAAAAGATACTCTGCTACTTAAATTAATAAACCTAACTAAAATTTAAAACCTAAACATTGCAGCGCTAGAACTAAGTTTTCTTATGATTCATATGAAAAACAAATATATTTTATACATTTATTCTACAAAACTAAAAGTAAAACCAGGTTCAAGTTTCCCGGACTCTCCCTACATTTTAAAACTGGATTCATTTTAGTGTATTTTACAGATTCGCTGAGAAGCATCTCTATTTTTTACCTTTGGGTTTATATGTGACGCATGTACGTACAACGCCATTGAAAATCTACGAACGTTTTAGTATTTCTACCTACATCCGTTTCCAGCGATGAATGCAGCAGCGGGGTTTGCGCGTCGACTTCAGGCATTCACCGCAAAAAAGAACAATCACACCGCACGAGGAGTGTGCCTCCGTAGAACTAAGAATGGTTTACCTACTATTATAATATAGATGAATAGTGTACTGTCTGAATGTATAGTGTCCTATGGGACACCAGAGATGGAATATAACATGAATAATAAATTATGATATGTCAATTTGTGATACGGTACTTGACTGCTATTAAATATATTATATTTATCAAGAAAATATAAAAATAGACTTTACACGATAATACAATTTATAAAAAAAAAGTAATATTCGGTCCATGAATGTAGAATTTTTGAGCTTTTAAAATTTTATCTCTGTCTCTGTCTTGCAAAATGATATTGAACATTATTTTAAATGGCCTTACGTCACACATAAGTACGCCGTGCGGATATTGCCCTCTCTGTCTAACAGGACATTTTAAACATTCATAACTTTGTTAATAATGATTTATTTTTCTAAATTCTTTCATTGTTATGATATATTTAGAAAACTTCTTCATATAAAATAATAAAACATAAAAAAAATATTCAACTAACGTATTGCTGCAATCAGTACCACAGAATGATCTCAGAAAATGAAAGATATTTCTTAGAAAATTGTGTACGAAATTATTCATTCCTAAAATAAAAAAGATGTTGTGAGCCACGTTAGTGGAGAGCCCGCTTCTTGTTTAGGAGGTTGTGATTTGAATCCCCAAAATAAGTACATCACAGATTCCGTGCCTCGGAGTGTACGTTAAGCCATCGCATCGGCGTCGGTCCCGGTCGTCATTATCAGATGACAGTTATTAAAATACACCAACCCGCACTGGAGCAGCGTAGTATTTAAGCTCCAAGGACTCTCATCCTGAGGGAAGATCTCAGCCCCAGAAAATAAAAAAAAGACGTTTCTTGTTTTTGTATCTACATAACTAAATAAGTTGTTATATAATTTCGCTATGCAAAACACGTCTGATTTCCTCAAGTCTAATCGTTCCTGAACTCTTTTAATGAACGAATTATAATAAGTAGTATAGCATTTTACAGACATTATATTGATGAGATTATGTTTCAGGCATTTTTAGGTCGATTCTTCCATATATTGTTAAAAAAAATATACATATATATCTTAGACCCAAAAAACAGCTCTGTCAATTGCCTTATAATACATTCATATTGTTTATTTAAAGAGCTCTTTCGAAAAGTACTATTTAAACTTTTGTTGTTTTATAATAATTAAACGAATAAAAAATCAATTATTCACTTTTAAATTAATATTTTTAATGACTTTTGTAACTATTAAATGTGCTTATGAGGTGCAATTTTGGAATTTCCAATTTACTCGTTTTTACCATTATTAAGGTGAACTAACCGTACTTTAGTGAAACATTCATATTTCAGTATAATTTAAATTATGATAAACAACATAATGGTAGGTATCATGACCCTACTGTTGTTAGAAGAAAAATAGATTAAGGGATAGAACAAAATAGATGTTCAAAGAATAAAAAGCGAGGTGAGGTCAATTTTAAGTATCTATCTAGTATTTACTTAATATTAGCCATTTTTACAGGCAGTTAATTTTTGATTTTTATTAGATTATAATTATTACATAATTTTGATTTATAACGTTATACAGTATATTATATTTATTTTAAATTATCTCTTTAATCAATTGATTTATGAGCTAATGCGATGTCTAGTGTTTAAAGTTAAATTTATGTCAGATGTTAAGTCGTTAATTTTCCATAGATTAAAAAGACGGAAATTACCACGTCTTAGTTGCTATAAGTATGTGATGTCTTCGCATGGTACCCAAAACACAAGCTAATACTTAGTTTAGGTCCTAAACGTTGTTGTGATCTGTACGTTATTATTATTATTAAATATTGAAAATGTGTAAAACGATGCGAAAGATTAATTTGCAGGCAAAAGTATAAGTACTATCAAAGACACTTTACGTTTCTAATCCAAGGTAAAGAATCCTATTCCATAGATATTAGTTTAGAAAACGATTACCAATTAAAAATTTACATAAAAATTTTAGAGAACGATACAATTTTTATAAGAGTTTTGCTTTTAAATATCTTCTTTGTGGTATATAGACAGACAACCGGTTACCTCATTAATGTAGTGCATTTCGAGGCATTCACACCTCCATCAGTTCACTGTTGAATCCCATCGATGGACGGTATTTAATTTCCTGTGGAATCAAATTCGCAGCGAGGTCCATCAAAGTCCGTTTTCCACACCGAAGCATCAATTTCAATGAAATTCTCATAATAGTAATTTGTGCTCATTAAATAGATTAAAGAAAGATATTCATGTCTATGATAATTTGTATTATATTGTATTGAACGAGTAATTAAACTGTGTAATTTGTTTTTATTTTTGAGTTCTTGAGAATTTATAATTCTCAAGCTTTTCGAACGTAAATATTAAAATATCTGCAAGGGACAAAATTTTTAATATGTAAATAATACGATGGGAAATGTTGGTATGTTGAACAATACGTGATCTTAGTAACGTAATGAATAGTAGTGGCATCGACAGTGGGAATGATGTGTAATAAGCGACTGGAGAAAGAACAGTTCACAAATTTTTGAACTCGGTTTTAATTATAACTTATTTAGCCGCGAATAAAATAGTGGTAATTTTTTCGTTTGCTACTTGTAATGTCACTGTTTGTTATCGACAACGAATATATTACCTTTAAGGTTTGACCTATACCACAAAGATGTATAATCGCCTAACGATCCATTACTTTTGCTACCTTACGGCGGAGCGGTAACGTAGCGGATCCGCAATATGGATGTGCGTGCGGACGGTTTCATTTCCTGTGGCTACGATGGGGAATGGGGAATGGGAGGGAGTGTACCGAAGGAGGTGAATTATCGCTGACAGATAAATATTTTGCCGAAGCCACTCCATAAATAACCAATAATGGATTTCCATTCGCCACACCCGCCAGAGGGACCCGAATCTAGTGGAAGTGTAATTCTTTTTCGAGTCTCTTTTGCATACCGAATTCAATCTGTAAGATGTAGTTTTTAATTTAAAAAGATATTTCGTTCTATAATTCGACTAACTTTGGTAAAAATAAATCAAAAGAAATAAAAAAGTTAAGTGTTGTTTCTATTCAGCGGATGGTCGCCGGCACGAGGGTAACTGGTACAATAATAGAGGTTAAACGAGGTCGATTGTCGTCGACGACATAGATTATTGTACGAGTTACCACGTCAAAAAATGTTTTTAGAAGTTTAAGTGGGCTAGTACTTTTCAGAAAACTCCTGCAAGAGTAGACTAGTTGACCTTAGTTTTAGACCGTCATTTCTGGAACAAAATTAGAGATGGGAAAATGTGAATAAGCGCTCATGACAATATTTGCGATGTGCCAAATTTAAGAACATTAGTAAAATAATTTTTCATATTGATTATTTCAAACGTCACTCAAAAAGAAACAACAAAAAGATAAAAAAAAGTTATGTAAAACGTAGTAAATTATTTCCGTTGACCTTCTTCTGACTCGCTACTGACATAAAACGAGCTACGAAAAGTGTTTTTTCCGTCAGTGAAGGGCGAGCCTGCGTCCAACCAACACCAGCGTCACTCGTGTGTGTATTTGCCGTTTATCTTTTAGATATTCATTCTTGCGAGTGTATACCGATGGCTTAGGACAGCTGACGTTGCCTAACGTTTATCCGAAACGACTTAGGAAACGAATTTACCACCGGAAGGGGAACTCGCGACACAAAGGGATTATGGGTAGGTATTCTGTGACCGCTGTGTATTGAATGTATCGACGTAGACCTCTGGCTTGCCTACTACTTAGTATAATAATAACAAAGATTCTTTATTGTAAATCCAAGAATAAAATACATTGTACTACATAGACATGCAATAGGCGAATTTATCACTAAACAGTGATCTCTCCAAGACAACTTTTGGGTGAAGTGAAATGAATTAACGGCGAGGGGATCAATGAACCAAGTAATATTAATACATATAAACATGAATACGCACACAATCAAATAGGATAAACACTTCACTTCACTTCATCAGCCCATTTTTACCCCACTGCAGGGGCTTAGGCCTCCCCCAGAGTGAGTAGGGGTCTTGGAGCTTAAATCAACCACGCTGCTCCACTGCGGGTTGGGGACTGTAACGACCGCCATTTATTGACAGCGTCCGGGACCGACTGCTTAACGTACCCTCCGAAGCACGAAGTCAGTGATAGTTGTGTACTTAAGTTAGAAAATAATACACAACTACAAATAAATGAATACATAAACCTACGTATGATATCTAATTAGAGTAACAGGAGTTATATGAGGAAAAGGCTTTTGAAGAAAGGTGTGCTTTAATCTGTTTGTGAAAAAACCCGTATGGAAGGACAATTATTAATTAATGATTCCAAAGTGTTTGTCCTTACTTTCAAATAACCTATGTTACTTCTGACAACCCTACTTTTCCTGTCTGCAAAATTTCATTGAAATCGGTTAAGCCGTTATGGAGATTAATCAAAACAGAGAGACAGACACTACGATTTTACTTATTAGTAGCTTTTCGCCCGCGGCTTCGCGTCGTCGCCTGCGTGGACGGCACTGTCGTACCGGAACAGCTAAAGGGACGCGCCCCTTTCGGATATTGTGACACTTTCTGGTGGCATTTCTGGGGAAGGGGCGGGGGGACTTCATTGGGCCATTTTAAAACTTAAAAACCTATAATAAATCTCTATTCTAAATTGACAATCTTCTTTTCATGTTTACAAAGTTTCATTATGAGTTAGTACAACGCCTGGACAAATTGCTGCTGCCCGTCGGTCCGATAGAGAAGGCAGATGCGCCATATACTCTAGTACAAACGGGAAACAAGACTGCTTGGAAATAAAGACGCCAGCGACAATCTTTATATTTTTTATTACAATAGTAATAGATATTATATATAAAATCTATATACATAGCTATATACATAAAAGGATCTCAAATCGAAGATTTTACATATACATGTAAAATCTTCGATTTGAGATCCTTTTTAACGTTAAAGAATTATGATATTTATTATGACAAAAGAAAATGTGTTTCATTAAGGTTCTAATGGTGATGTTTTTCTATCTTGTTTTCAAAATAGCCAATGGACAAACAAAGGTCCATATTTACCTACAATATTTTTTTTGTCGCTGTTGAGAAAGATTTGAGATTATAATAAACGAGTAGAATGAAATTCGATAAAAATGGGGGACTTACATTGTACATAGTCTTAAAATCAGTTCAGCCTTTACGGAGATTAGCCAAAACAGACAGACAGACACTACGATTTTATTTATATGGAAATTGATAAGATCGGCGATGGAAAGCATTCTTCGCCTTTTGCTCGCGACTGCTCTTTTGGAAATACGTCTCTTTAATGAAGTTTGTTCGCATTCCTCTAGATGTACCATTTCCATAAAAGTACGAATTGACTCTAAGTCCTCTTCTGTGTTTATCGTCTAACCACTCATCTCTAGCTAGCTGGTGTAAGATGGCGGGTTTCAGTTTCAGAAGTCCCCGCGCGCCGGTCTCCACACTCGCAAAATCCTCGCGCGCCGGTCTCAACCTTACAAAATTGTGCAATGTCACTTCGATACTGTGAACTGACATTTATAACTCTATTAAAACCAAACAGCTGCGTTCAAATTAAATTACTCTATGACCATCTCAGAATTTGATGCTCGCTGTTCATTTCTAATCTTGGTCAGTTTCATATTCCATAGGACCTCGGACCTGAATAAACAATAGTGGATTTCACTCTCCATTCTTTCATCTATCTCCATGGAGAAAAAGGCGAGGTATTGGTTCAGTTATAAAGAAAAGACAGAGAAACTGACACACTTTTTAATTTACAATATTAGTTACTTGAGTTTCATAGTTAATGTACACATTATATTTTTCTTTTCACTAAAGTACGCTCTTTTATCTTTTATCTTTCACTTCTTACGCATAAAATCGTAATTTATTCATCGTTCTAAATACACTTCACCAAAAAAGATATATTCAGCAGTGAAGCTCCGCGTATTCCAGAATTCCAAGTCAGTCTAACAAGCCGCATTGGATTGGATAAAAATTGGGCGCCGTGTAGTACATAAATCGCTTGTCCGCCCTCGCCGCAGCCGCTCACATATTTTACGTAGCAACTTTCAAAATATATGCTACTAGATTTTGTCTCCTGCTTCGCCCGCATGTAAAATAAAAGCACTTTTCTAAAATGTTTCGTATTTAGTAAATTCTCTGCGTTAATTTTATTCTAACTGCTCTATTTTGAATTGACGGTTCAATTAATTTATACGATTGAAATACATTTACTAAATACTTAATAAGCGACCTGCCCAGTCCATATTTCAAGCGTCTTCTACGTAGAAGCTAAACATAATGGCTGATGGATTGACCGAGTGGTTAGACTCTAACTGCAGAACTGAAGCTATCGTCGCGGGTTCGATTTCCGCCCGGGACAAATATTTGCGTGCATGAACATGTCTATTTTTTCCGTGTCTGAATGTAAAATATTTAAGTATGTATATCAGTTCTCTAGTGCCCACATAATACAAGCATATTATTTGCTTACGTTGGGACTAGATGGCGCTGTGGGGATGTCCCATGTTTTATTACTATTATGAATAAACTGAAGTATTATGAAGCACTCTGTGTACCTATACCGCAACCTATACATACTCATAAGTCGCAAACGGACAATTCCGCGCTCCTGTGTGCCGAGAACTGAGGCTTTTAGCGATGTTCCGCCGTTCGTCGGAAGTGCATCTCGCACACGTCACTTCCGACACCTGGACGATCCCGGCGTGTCATTAATGTCGGCACAATGAATCTTGTTACCGAGCACCGAGCTCGTAACCACGACGGCGCGGCGGTGCAGAGTTATTTCGAGGGTTTAATTTGCTCTATAAATCTGGTAACTTAATAAAAAAACCGGTCTAATGCGAGTCGAACTTGTATCCTGAGGGTTTTCGTATTTTAATGTATTTGTAACTAAAATAAAATACAAAAAAAATCCATTTATTTAGTAGCTCCGGGGAACTCAGAAAAAGACTGTTTCTGTGAAATGTTTCAAACTATTGAACTTATAACTTACCTACTATTATATATGAATCATAATAGCGAGTTATATATAGGTGGCCACTGGCCAGATTTAAATTTCCTTATTTTTGTTTCATCTTAGTAAAACAGATTTTGTCAATTAGTTACTGTCAATAGATCACGGTCGTTACAGTCTACCAACCCGCACTGGACAAACGTGGTGGATTTAACCTCCGAGCCTCCTCACCCTGGGAGGAGGTCTAAGCCCCTGCATTGGGGTATAATGGACTGATGGAATGGAAAACTGATTCACTAACGAGTGAAGGATTCAACGATAATCTGACTCGATATTTACCGACAAAATGCCTGACTAAACAGCGTCCAGGCCGTGTCTGTTTACATCCTCCAAAAATACGCGAAATGAAACAAATCTTCATAATTATATTAAGAAATGTTAAAGCTAAGCACGGACCTACATGTTTTTTTTTAGACGTCCATACAAAGTGCAAACAAACACATTTTAGGAAAAGTTCTTAACGTTTTAAAGTGTTTACAATAATTTATATAAGATATTTAGATAATAGTTAGGTAGGTACGTAACATATACATGACAACAACGTCCATGCCCCAAACTAACCATTAGTTTGTGTTTTGGGTACCAAGCGAATACAGCACATACATATAACAACCAAGACTCGGTACCAGTATCAATATTCATCATATAAATACTGACCCGACCTGGGATTCGAACCCGGGACTCCCAGCTTCATAGGCAGAGTCGCTACCCACTAAGCTAAGCGGTCGTCATTTATGGTGTATGTTGGATATATGGCGACGAACAGACACTAATATGTACATTTCAACGAAAAATACCCATGTCAAGTTTATTAGTTTGTTCATTTACAGATATAAATGTGGTACGCGACGCAACCTCCATCCCCACCATTGATTTTTCCTCGGTTGGTTGTAGTTATAGTGACTATAGGGGCACGACGGATGTGGATCAATCTAATCACCGAAAATGTTCTACACTACTAACTAAATACCGCTACGAGGTGGCAGAGTCGATTCAAACGTGAAATTGATTGTGCTACTTGATAATTACATTGGTAATATTTGTTTAAAATTAATGATTTTTGATATTTCCACTCCAGCAGTAAGGTCACGGACGACGCATAGACAGCAGTATTCATAAGAAAAAGTCGGTCAAAAGTCGAAACGTAAAGTTCGTTAAACTCCCCCAACCACCTCTTTCTAACAGCTTTCATACAGGGTTCACTTCAGGAGTCCTGCGGCTTCTTAAGTTGCCTTATAATCACTCGTAATCGAGCCGTGTTTTCAGTTTAATACAATACAATCCTAGTGTTTCAAATTACTTTCCTATGGAAATAAACGACAACCATTATAGAGTGAACACAAAAGGTGTTTAAAATCATATAGGTTTCATGGCTCTTTTTTTTCAAAAATATTATGAAATAATTTTTGTCAACTGTAAATATGGGTGAATAATTTTACTTGGTAATGAGTAACTTGAGTGTTTTTGATTATAGGTCTTTCCGGTTTATATTTCATCAATTATAGTAATAGATTGGACTCTTTTGAAAAGTTAACAAAATAAAATTATCCAACTTCGTCTGCTATTTTAAATATTATATTTTTAATGGAGAATTTCGTTTAAATGTATTTTGTGTTAGTTTTTAACTATCTGCATATGTGTCTTTTCAGAAGCGTCTGATCGAAAAAGATGACTATAAAATCTTTGCTTAATGTACCGTGAAATTTTGTAGTCATATAAAAGAAGACATTTTTTCTTCGAAATTGAACGTAAAGAAATGGCTAAGGAACAAAATTCGGCATTGACTCACACTATTGATTATTTGTTTAAAAATAAAAGTCTGTTTCTTGAAAATCAATATTAAAAATAAAGTTACGAGAAAATTACTAGAATTTAGATTTTGTTCTTTTCTATTTAACGAGATTATATAAACACTGAAAAAAGTAGTAGTGAAATCGCAATGGAGTAGATCAAAAAAAGATAAAACATCCGATTGACGTAGCGATTAATCTGAAATTGAAATAGTTCCTATACTTTACGACAAATGGCGCTATCTAATTAGTTAGTATCCTTTATAATAGATAGGCAATCACTAGAGCTGTCTTAAATAAACTTTAATCATTCAAACTTTACAAAAAGTACAAGTTTTCTAACTCGTAACATGTATTTTTTGGAAAAGCCGCATAGCTTCGAACAAAAACATTACACACACATTATTGTTATATTAAATTATATTAAAAATTATGTTGGAATACATTTTACAAAAATATGTTAATTAAAATACAAAATTAGTTTTTGATTTTTGATAATTATTATGCTACCTATAATTTTTACTTGAAGTCTTAAAACTACTAAATAGTAAAAATCTATTAAAAATGGTCACACTGTGGCGCACGATGCAGCACAACTACCAAACGTCCATTCTTAAAAACAACTTAACAGGTTAGTACAATAGTATATTAACACGTGCGGTGATCCAATATAGTATAGACATTAGAATACAAAACAGGATGCTGATATTTTGTTATAAACAATTAATAAAACAATATTTTTTCAAGTTTTTAATAACACAGTTGAAAAGTTAAAGAGAAGGTCATAATATTGTTAACAATTTGAGTAGCTCGTGTCTCTCGAAATATTTAGCTGAATAAAAAGTCACTTAGAAAATTAAATTGCGTTTCGAAGATCTATCGAACGATACCTAACACGATATGATGCCTAAAACAAAGTTTTCTCTAATAGTCTTTAAATTATACTTGTAACTGTACTAACAAAAAACGTTTAATAATAATCTCTTAATAACTTTTAATACGCGATAACGGTAAGCCGGGTCGCTTTTATAATTAAGGCAGCACTTTGGTTGCGTTGTCTATGGCTTCACGGTCAATAATCCAGGGGTCAGACATCTGAACCATTAAGTATTTTCATTATTTTCGAGTCATTTGTTTAGAACTTGTACTAATTTTATGTTAATTATAATTGAATTTGCAGTTAATCGTTAGAGCGACTTTCTTATACTATTTACAACAGAAGCGACACTTTAATGGAGTTATATCTACAGCAACAATGCTTAAGTATATCTACTCTCACGTGTCTCTATTCTGTGTCTGCCGTCGTCGGTTTAATTTAAACAGCCGGTTAAACGTAGCATTTATAAAGATTTCGTTTGTTTTATGGCACGGCTCTACGCATGTACTCTGCAAAATAACTTTAAAATCTAAAGCCGAAGACGACCGATGATACTGTTGTGGGTCTATGGCGCCAGGCGAGGTGTGTATTATTTAAATAAAAGTAATAAACTGGTTTAGTATAAATAACTTATTATTAAATGTGAAAATGACGAAATGTATTGGATTCATTACACCTAATTCAAAACAGACGAAAACAAGCGAGGCGATTGGGGATGAGGAATCGGATATGTGTCATACTTCGGTGTTTCTAGGAATAACGGTGGATACCAAGCTCTAATCCATATCTATCCATATCAGCCCTTTATGCCCCACTGCAGGGGCTTAGGCCTTCCTATAGAATGCGGGTGATTGAAGCTTAATCCACTACTTTGTAGTAGTGGTATAGGTTGGCTGATTGTAGTTTATGCAGTGAAAAAAAAATTCGACAATTGACAGACACAGCGATTGCAAGATTAGTTTATTTCAGTTACATCCACAGTATTATGTCATATGGTATTTTGTTGTGGGGTAAGTGCTGCCGATATTAATAATATTTTTTTTCTACAGAAAAGGATCATTTGTGCTATAGTATATAAAATTGGCCATAGAGATTCACTATAGTCAACAAAATAAATACATTAATGACTATACTATTATTGTACAATACATACAGACGACGGTAGCTGTCCCGAAAATTATTAACAGTATAAATAAATATAATTTCTTGATTAAGTTTTCTTTCACTGGATTGAAAGTTCAACGACATAAATTGAAAGTAACTAATAACTTCGCTATTCGCTATAGAAAAGCGAAATGAAATTCAATAAATAAAATGTAAAGAACTGTCAAGCGTTTCACTGTGTCTGCGTGGACTCTGTGCTACAAAAATACAAACACGAAACCTCGGAAATGCCTCAGAACGTGTATCCTTGAAGTTAGATTTCAGCGTTAAATAAACTTCATGGTTAAATAACTCAGAAAAATTCGAAACAATAATTTAATACGCCTCGAATTGTACTCGAATTTTGAGATTAGCGCCACCGTACCTGCACCGTACAAACAAAATATTACGTGGAGCTACAATTATTTCGAAACATGCCCTATGGAAATAACATTAAATTAGATTCGATGCAGTAAATGAGACTTAAATAAATGAGACATGACTATCAATCATGATTGTTTCGATAGCTGTCTCATTTGTCTCACCACAGCACAGTTCTTATTTTGTCGTAATATAATAAGTCAATGTACGAAAT
The DNA here is from genome assembly GCA_949709985.1 of Luffia ferchaultella. Taxonomy (NCBI): domain Eukaryota; kingdom Metazoa; phylum Arthropoda; class Insecta; order Lepidoptera; family Psychidae; genus Luffia; species Luffia ferchaultella. The sequence goes on from OX453259.1 coordinate 836,367, forward strand.
TGTTTTGATATTATCTCCAGCCAGAAGAGCGCAGCGCCACAGCTCCATAGAGCGGTGTAACGCGAGCGCCTCGCTCACTAATTGAGAGGTGGATTTCAGTTGAAGCGGGTTTTATGTTTATTTGTTAAACCTTCAGATAATATTTCGTTTTATTTGCGCATCTCCTTTAACTACGCCTTTCTCCTTTCCCGCCTACAGCGAAATACAATTTAATTTTAACTTCCACAGTGTTATTTCTGCTCTAACAAGGGAAATTCTTGTCTTATCCTTGTTTTATTAAAATTTTTCAGCCAGGACACGCGGTTTTGAAACACATGTCATCAACAGTGGCCAGGCTTACCAGGTCCTCAGTTCACCTAGTGGGGGCTGTCCGACGCTACTATTATCACGGTAGTTTTACTAAGTAATTAAATTGTTTCGGTATATTGATGAAGTAAATATTGAGTATAATATATTTAATATACAGTCGTGACACCGAGTTCTACGTGTCGTACAGTAAGACGCACAATGAGTTCTTCTCGTGTTTATTCGTTCGACACATTCTACAAAGAAAAGTAATTAATTTATGTCGTCAACTTCTAGCTTATCCTCTTTCTCTACGTTAAATATGTTGACACTCCGCTGAACGTCGGTTGTCACGTATCTCAAATATATTAGAGAGTTCCAACGTCCAAGTGCCTTTGATACTGAAAACTTACACCAATATTTTTTGTCGCTTATGCTTGACCGTATCGAGTTTTTTGGGACAAAACTAGTGATGAGGAAGTGTTGAAAATGGTCGTCAAGGATGTGTATTCAAACAACAGTTTTAAAACTTCAATGAAAATTCACGAAATGATTCGAGAATGATATGTGAGCGACGACGCAACGCAATTTTATTTTCAAGTCAATACTTTTGGTTTGCTATAAGTTACAACAAAAATGTAGTAGAAACTAAAGCGTTGCGCAAATTAATTAATTAACCTATTTTTATAATTAATAAATTAACCTACCTACTTTTCTTTCGAGATAGGACGTATGTTTGGGCCAAGTCTTGCAAGTTTATAATGACTTCCTCTTGACGTATGAAGTTGAAATTTTGCACTCGTATATGATTCTGATCACAATAAAACAACCTGGTAATAATAATAAGCCTTTTAAAAGTAGGGCAGACAAACAAACGAACAGACGGCGTAGGCTTAATTATAGAGTCTCGTTGGCATCCTTAGGGTATGGCACCCTAAAGCCCAAGATATCTGATTATTAAAGTACAAACAAAAAGTTAACTCAAAGAATAAATGTACTGCTGATATTTTTCGACGACGTTTATAACACTCCGTCACTTTTATATCTCATCACTTGAAACTGGAGTTGTGTGTGTCTTCGTGGAATAAATTTAAATTTTTTTTTAAATTTCTTTTAGAGCACCAAGCCAAAACATTGATTGGTGCCCTACGAGAAATATTTTATGATATTAAAAATGCCATTCCTGGAATAGTTCAATAGTCAAATACTATCATTCCTACTAATATTATAAATTCGAAAGTAACTCAGTCTGTCTGTCTGTTACACTTTCACGCCTAAACCGCTAAACCGATTTTAATGAAATTTGGTAATAAGATAGTTTACACCTTTGACCTGACATAGGTTACTTTTTGTTTCGTCTTTCGCTTGTTTGTTTGTCCGTTCGGGCTGATCTTTAAAACGGCTGAACCGATTTCAATGAAAGTTTTCAGACATAAAAAGAGATACTACTTTTTAAACGACTTCAAAAAAAAGCAGGTTTCTCAATTCGACCGTATATATATAGGTAGAATATGTGTTTGGGGACAACTTCGTTGTTTATGAACCAAATTGGATGATTTTTTTTTTGGTTGGAAAGGATATATCACAAGAGTAGTACCATGATAAGGAAACTAGGAACTGATGATGGCATCCTAGAGAAATCGAGGGGAACTTTCGAAAATCATATTTTAAAGTATCGTATTTTAAGTATTTTCATAAAATGCTACTACTAATACTATTTAATGAAGGTCGGGAGTCGATCTGATGATGGAGCCGAAAGACAGTCGAGGAAACTGCTCAACGATTTACAACATTTCCCTGGTGTTTGGACTTAATTAATTTCTATCAATGAGAGTTTTGCACCCATATGGGTCATAAGTGCCATTATAGGTCTGATGATGGAGACCAAACGCAGTCGAGGGAACTCCTCAACGATTTATAGCAATTCCCTGGTGTTTGGACTTAATTCATTTATACTGATAAGAGCTTTGCACCCATATGGGTTATAAATGTCATTATAGGTCTGATGATGGAGACCAAACACAGTCGAGGGAACTCCTCAACGATTTACAGCAATCACCTGGTGTTTGGACTAAATTCATTTCTATTGATGAGAACTGTGCACTTATATGGGTTGTAAGCACCATTATAGGTCTAATTATGGAGCCCAAACACAGTCGAGGGAACTCCTCAACGATTTACAGCAAGTACCTGGTGTTTAGACTTAATTTATTTCTATTGAAGAGACCTTTGCACCCATATGGGTTATAAGTACCATTACAGGTCTGATGACAGAGACCATAGACAGTCGAAGGATCTCCTTAACGATTTACAGCAATTACCTGGTGTTTAGACTTATTTTTTTTCTATTGAAGAGACCTTTGCATCCATATGGGTTATAAGTACCATTACAGGTCTGATGACGGAGACGATAGACAGTCGAAGGATCTCCTTAACGATTTACAGCAATTACCTGGTGTTTAAACTTATTTTTTTTTCTATTGATGAGAACTTTGCACTCATATGGGTTATAAGTGCAATTACAGGTCTGATCATGGAGACCATAGACAGTCGAGGGAATTCCTCAACGAATTACAGCAGTTACTTTTTGTAAGCCTTACTTCATACGGTTCAATATGCCAAAATGTTCAATTCATACAAAAGTAATACCTTATGAAAATTGAAGTTTTACATACGTATACCACTACCTACTAGCCATGCTGATGCGTCATGACTATCTTATTTCAGTAGTCCGTTTAGAAACCATTTATGGTAAATGCAAATAAGTTACAGATGCGTACAACTAAAATATGAAAAGTAAAATAATATTTACAAAAAAATAAAAATAAAAAGTTACTTCAAAAACATATACTAAAAAATTTGAAAATATGATTTCCACTTTAAAGAAAGGCGCATTAACAGGCGGCATATAGTTAATGAAGTCGGTGCCTACTCACTCAGACACTTTAAAAGTGTTCTATATTTGTTATAGTTACAAATATGTCATTGTTCTAATTGTTATTACTTGGTAAGTACCCATTTAAAGTGTCTGAGTTGGCACTGACTTCATTAACTATATTTCGCCTATTAATGATCCTTTCTTTAAAGTGAAATTTTTTTTTTAACTTTTTAGTTAATGTTTTTGAAGTCGGATTTTATGCTTTTGTAAAGTTTTTATCTATGTATTTTCTGCTGGAGAGTGACATAGGCTACATTTCATACAAAAAAGCACGGTCTTTGTGGAATAATTATTGTAGTCCAGGCGTAGTATAAAGCTAGTAAGTAATTAAGACTAATTAAGACTACTTTGAAACTTTGTATTTGAAATAAGCCTCAAGCTTTTAAAATATATATTTCATGTCATAATAGCTATATGCTTTTGATCTTCAAACGCTAATCATTATTTTTTATACCTTTATTTTCGTATATGCAACTTGACATTTTCACTTGCAACGGGAATTGTATGAAATAAGGCAGCTTTTCATACAAGCAATAGGTGAGTGTGTGGCAAAACAACAACTCACTAAATGCAGCGAACCCGCTTTAGCAAAACCAATCAAAACTTCTTCTGACTGGTCCGCTCTCGCTTAGACCATATACCAACACAACTCCTTATTTTTTTTCACAGCAGCAAATATACGTTGTTAGCATAGTAAATGTGAAAATTACGTCACATAGAACCAAATTAAAATATATATAATAAAAAAAAATATAGTTACTAGGACTAGAATTTCTAGTTTTATTGGTGACCATGAAACAGATAGCCATACGTACTTTAATATTATACGAAATTATTGTTTCAATTACGAGTTTAGAGAAGTATTCTTAAATTAAGCTTATAATAAATCTAACAATATTCTGGTAACTCGCAAGGAACACTTTGTTAAATTAAATGAATTTCTCGTTAAATATACAAAATTCTCCTTTACAAGTATTTTTTGTATTCATTACAAACTAAATCGTTTTTTTAATATTACTTTTTTGTCAAAGTTACAAAATTATAGTATAAACACTATTTTTCCTGCTACTTGATGTTCTGGTAGTATTGTCAGCCAATTTTTTTTTTCGTGTACGCATCTTGTCTTCAACACCTCATTGCAACCCTCTTATTTGCTTTTAATAACGTAATTACAATTATATAGGCATATTTATATATTATATAAAAGCACATAGGCGTCACATTAACACCTATAGTTTCAAGCTACATTGATAGAATTTGTGACATGAAACTGTGCCTCGGCAATTTGCAAACAAGCTACATAATATCAGAGAACTATAATATTGTGCGGCGTTTATGCGTAGAAACATGTAGATGTTAGAAAATATTACAAAACTCATGCGGTTTAACAAGTATATCAGCCGAAATAGGAAAAATTCCACATCACAATATATTAGAGACAAATTTTTATTTTAGAGGCAGCGCCGATGCGCGGTCTGAGATAGCGCCGGCGCGGCGCCGTAAATTATTCCTATAGTAAATTACCATTACAATTTCAAAATCAAATGTTAGGTGATAAAAATTTCTAGATGCTTTGAGGTGGGGATTCCCGCTCATATATAAAGAGGCCGGGCGCCCTCAATGCATCCGATCGTCGTTCATTTCAAATCCCATGATACTCTTCGGAGTTTAGGTTGAGGATGTCGTTTAGCTGGTCGGGCTGCATCTTCTGTGTAGAAATCTGAAACCGGCACTATCGGCGCGGTAGCTCGGGCGCGCGGGTGTCTGTACGCAGATTTGGCCCTCACTAAAAAAAAAAGGAAATAAAACGGCGCAAGCGAGTATTTTTGGAAGAGACAATAAGCAAATATACCCGCGAGTGCGATAACAGTTCAAGTTTTTGTTATGAAAAAAAGTATACGTACAACTTAAATCGGTGTTTTGGTGCGTCCAAAAATATCTAAACCGCTAAGCCCGTAACAATATGCTCGGTGTTATTAAAATTTAAGAACAGAATTTACCTTTAAAATTTCTATACAAGAAATATGATTGGTTTGTACCGATAACGGGTAGTCATTGCGGGGTCTAATATATAATTACAATATGAAAGTAATACATTTTTATTTAAACAGGTTTACTTGCAAACTTAATGAAACACCTCGGGCAAAGTAAATTAAGATTCTATAAGTAGAACATCTTTGTCATAAATGCCATGCCAGAGCAGACAAAAAAGGTTTATTTAAATTTAAAAAAGGTATTAAAATGGCGCAGAAGTTTACGTGTGTCTAATAGATTTAATATATATGCGAAGTTACAAACAAAAAAGAAATTTGTTCGTAGCTACAGTTCCAATCAACTTTTATGGCGGATGTGAACATAGGCACAAGTCGCGTCGCAGTAACCAGTTTTAGGTGTAGTGGGACACAGTGGAGCGCGGGGCATATGACTGAACATGCATGCATGCATAAAGCGTTGTATTCCGATCCGCCATAAAGTTTGAATGGAACTATACCAAAGAACTATTAAATGTAGCTATGCTATGTCAACATTCCTACCCATGTGTCCTACCCAAATATGCGTAAGCCGGCGTTAGAACCGAAGATGACTTACTTACTCGGGGCCGCGCGCTACAAGCATTACGCCTCGGGACTGTCTGGCGAATCGTTAAATTAAAGAAAAACTACTCGTGAAACAGATGGTGAGGTCAATGACCGACTATTGTTTGAATTGAAATGTTAGTAGAATTTTTCGTTGTGTAATCATATATAAATGGGCGGTAGACCAGCTGTCTCGGAATAATATTAGATATTTTGACTGTAGGGTGACCAAAGATTTGGATTTCCGTGTTGTGAATTTTTTTCCTAGATAACCGTCAGTTCGCGTCATCTGCTTACTTGGAACTTTCTGTTTAGTTCATTAAGCTTTACACTTTTTTTATGTATAAGTGATAGTCGATAGTGATACCAATATGGTGCACCTATAAAAGTACACTGTATATACAATTACATTTTAGCCATTATATTTATATTGCACACATATATGAGTATGAAACGGCGATACATGTTTGTTGATCAGCAATTCCATTTTAAACGCAATGAGCAGTTCTGGTTTAACGATATTGTGTTCAGGCGTTAACTACAGCATGACCAGCTATCGTGAACAGGCGCCGTTGATAAGACAAACTGGAACAACAAAGGACATATTATTAAGTAGTTGTATCTTTTGGTCCCAATAAGCTATCTATAATTACACACTGAAAAAACTGGTGAAGTGCGTGTCAGGTTGCGCATAAAATTAAGTTCCGTAACCATGAAAGAGATGGAATTTTTAATAAACCTGTCATATAAAGAAGACAATATTTGCATTGATAAACAAAATTCAAAACATCGCGATCTAAGGTTACCGCCGTCTTGAGCAACGTAGGTTGTACGTTATTTTAACCTCATGCGGCAGATAAATTGTTAGTATTTTACTAGAGTTCTTATATAATTACCTGGTTGTGTGTTGCAAGAAAATCTGTGAATTGTAAATAATGGGGGTTTGGTACAGCGACCCCTGGATTTTTTTTTGGATAGTACAACTTATTTACAATCAGTTTAAGTCAACTTACCTCTATGAAAAGTATTACGGTTTTTTTTTAATCTTATTTTTGTGTATTTTCATCATACCCTGACTTACCGCACATTACTTGAATTATCACATGAATATTTAAATACACAGTTGGTTCCGTATTTATCTCTGTGATAACACTGACAATGATCAAAGTTATGTAATGTTGAATGAATAAAATAATACAAAAAATTAAAAAAAATTAATTAAAGTAAATAAAGTTTTTTTATTTGTTTAACCTATGTCAAAAACTTCTTTGGTTATTCTACTTTTCAGAAATGTATCACATGTGCATGTTTGAGACCTGTCTTTAATAGCAAAACATAAACATACCAAATTAAGGCATATAAAATTAAAATAACATTAATTTCTGTTCGACTATGGGTAGCGGGGGCGTGCATTTATAGGTCGTGGAGGGAGGGGAGTAACATTGATTGTGACCTGCCGTGTGCCCACCGACCCAATCCGCTTGCAAGTGTCGACAACAATATGTCTTAGATTTCATTTTCAAGATTTTAATAGGCATTGATTTCAAGCGACAGTTGTATATTGTAAAATTGGTAGGTTAAAAATTACAAAATGCATGTTTACTAACTAGTTCAGTAGTAAAAACTGGGCAGTAAACTGAATAGAAATGATAAGTAAGAAATATTGAAATGGGTAGTTAAATAAATACCTACTGAACAGGAATATGACTGAATGGGCAGTTATTAGTGGTCAGTTAACAAATCGGAATTAGTCGTTATGGAATCTCATTCTAAACAGTTCTTTAAAAAATGGAGCAGTAAAATATATACCTTGTTTATTTCAGCTTGTGTACGTTAAGAGTTTCCTAAACTAACTTTTGTAAAGAGTTAAAATTCGCTTTGCGTGGATTTTTTAAGTTCCTAGTTGGTTGGAACCATCGATTGTTAGAACAGTAGTCGGAGTGCCCTTAAATTCGGTTTTTATCGTAATTTTTTTAACCTAACCTAACCTAAGTTCCGCCCCCTCTAACAGAAGATTGCCTTTTTTGTTATGTTACCGCTTGCCGTGAACTACCGAACTTGTATCTAACTGCCCATTCCATCATTTTACTGGCATTCATGACATTCATTTTATTATACATTTTCTTTTTATTACTATTCATGTTTTACTGCTGTAGCAATTAACCAACCACCCGAAAATAAAATAACTGCTCAAATAATTTTTCAACTGATCATAATAACATACCTAATGGTTAAATAACTGTTGGAAAAATTATTTCCCATTTTAATGTTTAGATTTATTTATTTATTGTAAGAAACAAACAGTCTTTTACAGGCATTATTGCTAAATAAGAAATTTTTTGCAGACTAGACCTATAGTTTCCTTAATTATTACTTACAAAGTTTTTGTCTTAGCCTATCTTAGATATCCATATAGTTAACAAGTAGATGCTACACATAATTTAAAAAAAATCATATATTTTCAAATCGGAAGTTCTGCTGTCACTTTTGAACGTTTTAAAGCTATCTCTAAGCAGGCTCGTACGCCATCACTCTAAGAACACTACAAGAAACTTGAAGTGGCTTGTTTTTTTTTTTGTGACGGCACTACAAACCATTGTCTTAAAAAGTAAGTGGATTAGAGCTATTTAATCTCAAGCTTTTTTACCATTGTTTAATCCCGAGCATTGTCGTGATAGCCAAGTGGTAGCGAGCCTTACTTCTTGTTTAGAAGGCCGTGGTTCGAATCCCAGGGCATGTACCAATGAGTTTTTTCTAACATACATAATTATCACTGACTCTGTGTCTCAGTAACTACGATAAGCCGTCAGTTCTGGTTGGCATCAATAGATAACCAAAAAAAATCCACCAACCTGCATTGGAGCAGCGTGGTGGATTAAGATCCAAGCTGCTGGCCGCCTGGGCTGATGGTATGATATTTTTATTATTCGTATATTCTTTTAAATTGCAATATGCTTTAGACATAAGTTGTCTTTTTACATAATTTATTGAAATTATTTATTGTCAAATCTATGACATCGCTCAGAAATTTATAATGAAATATTATACAATTACTTTTGAATGAATAACTTATTTTATAGAGCCTAGTAATGGGTACTGCGGGGCTATGTTTAATAATATTAACATTGGGTATACATTCTTTTGTACATTCAAAATTTTTTTTTTAATTTGGTGTCTTTTTATGAATATATCGTACATTTTCATAAACATGCTGACAACGCACTGTCATTGCATTAATTTCGTTGAATTTATCTTTAAGAGAATCTATAGGGCCTATTTTATATACATGTAGCACATATAGCCCTTTCTATAGAACAAAAATATTATTGATATCGGCGTATGTTAATCATGACTAATCTCAGCTTTATATCACTAGTCATGTGCAAGTAAATCGACTGTGATAAACAGACGGATATATACAAGGGTTCGTAAGTAAATAATAAGGGTTCGTTTTCAAACTACGGAACCGTAAAATTCTGCTTGTAATATTGGTTCGTAGTATAGTCTCGTTAAGTGTTTGTGGGGCAATGTATGCGCATTCATAATGTAATCTAATGTAAATGCCTGATGATAACATTGATCGTGTCATTGAGCGAGTGCAATATACTTAACTGTAAAACACAACCTAATTAAAGTAGCATTTTATATTATACTGTTACTGATTATTCAATGACAAATCTACATCCTCAACTGGCACACATATCATTTGTATGTTGTATAAAAATAAATGTAATATATTTTGTATTAAAAAAAAAACTATTCAGATTTTTTACGCCTTCCGACAGTATGTTTTCTTAGACACTTTTAAAATTTTATAAATGAAAGGAACAAATAGTTTATAATTTACAACCAACAAATAACGAGTTCATACGTTTATACCGATTCGATGAAATACATCAGAATAGGTTAGAAATGCCATGTAGGCGTGGCATGCGTGCTCTCAAATGCAATCATATGTGCCTAAAGCTAATTGTGTAGTGCCCTAGCTTTATTAATATGATTGTGCTCATTTCGTTGTTCGCTTGGGTCTGATATGTTTTCTGTAATATAAATTATTTCATAATAATGACATGATAGTTTATGAGTAGACTTTTATGACAAATCATAGAATAAATAAATTTGACAGCAGTGTTTGGTTTCAATAGAGTCGGAAATGTCGTTTCATATTTCCGAAACTGTCAAACGCAATTTCGCGAGGGTGAAGACCGGCGCGCGGGATTTCGCGGGGGTGAAGACCAGAACGCGGGGACCTCGTGGAAGTAAATTCGTCATCTTGCACCAGCTAGCTAAAGTATGAGTGGTTAGACGATAAACGCAGAAGAGGGCTTCTAGTCAATTCGTAGTTTTATGTGACGAACCGAAAAATAATTAATGTCAATACATTTGAAATCTTGAACTTCTATCTTTAAACTATTGCACGTAAAATAAGCCAATTGTCTATTTTCACACAATACGCCATCACATCTTTCCTAAATTATTTATCTTTACATATGTTACCTCTCGTAGTAATAACACTGTGGATCAACTGGCAAGGAGAGAGTGTCACAGGCCATGGCGGTGGGATCTGAACCCATTCTGTCCAAGCAACGCTGCGTCAACTCACGAGAATACGGCATGAACAGGTGTAGGTATACCATTTGGAGTGCAGACAGGCCAGGACAGCTTTGCCAGCACTTAATCTGACACATAAGCTGCTTTGATTTAGAAGATACCAATTACGGTTGGTGGTCATAGCCCTGACTAAACACGGTCTTTTTAACAAGTACCTTTATAAGTATTACAGACAGTCCTATATGCAGGGTTAGCATTTACGTTGATGAAACGGCGGCTCACGAGCTTTTGGAGTGCAAAGGGGTAGCTTACCGGGCCAAATACCTCGGATCAGCAAGGTTGCTTCCAGAAGCCATCGGCAAAGTGAAGGGCTTCCCGGAGGCGCTGGGGTGGCAGGCGTAGTGCCGTCCACTTACGCAAAATAAGAGCCCGTCTTCAAGAATATGTTACGTCGATGCTACCTCCGTAATTAATTAATGAAAAAAAAATGTGTCACTCGCACACATTTCATTACATTTACTTTAAATTCATTACATTTCTGCATTACACAAGACGGCATTTTTTCTTAATATTATAGACGAGTGCCTGCGCACAAGTCAAGTCATTCCTTAGTCGATACTAGCGACACTAACCGAAGACGAGACAATTTACTTGTATTACTTTAATACATTGATAATTTTTAAAATCTCTTTGTCAGTCCATTATTATGAGTCTACCACAGTACAGTTGACGACCGATTTTACGGCGTTATTAATACACTCCATTCCGTCGCCGCAAAAATAAAATTACTAGAGAAGGCAATTAATCGCGGACTTTATCATCTTAACATTGTCTATGTAAAGCCATCCAATAAGTAATCATTTAGTAAAGAACAATGGGTAGAATTGGTTAGCAACACAGATACACAACACTATACATAAATATATAGAATGTGAAGGGAGATCTACGCACCTGCAGTGGGGGACAATGGGCCGGTGGAATGGAATGGAATATAAAATGTTATCTTTCAATTCGAACTTAATTTTTATTATGGCATTATTGCTCTAAGTCGTCAGGTAAGTTACGCACGTTTGGTAGCTTGTTTATTTTCGCTAGTTTCGCATACTGTCATAGGGCATTCCGCTCTGGGGAAAAAACGCTGTCATTCAAACAATACTCGTTCTAAAATGAAGGACTATTCTTTTATGCGAAATTGTATTCGTGTTTATATCTGTAATAAAAGCGGACATAAACATCATTGTCATACTTTTAAGCATTCTAAATTATTAAAAAAAGATTTATTTACACATATGTTACTGGTAACCAAATAAATACTTGGATATTAATCCTAATCTTCCAATTTTAGGAATCCAATTTTATCTCATATTTCAAATTATATATCCAGAAAGAAATATATATAGTTTCAAATCTAAACTGGAAAAGCCATATACAAAACACAATAAGTAAACTATCGAGATTCACCTATGCATTAAACCAATTAAAAAAAACCATGACACAAAATTGCTTACTATGCTTACGTTAAGGCTTGGCTTAGCTATGGAATAATTTTGTGGGGAAACAGTACCGATGCACAGGACTTATTTATCCTACAAAAATTGCATTAAGGTTTTAGCCATTGTCGACGTGATAGAAAGTTGTAGATCTCATTTTAGTATCCTTATAATCCTGACACTTACCTCACGATACAGACTGCAAATCTGCAAATTCATCAGGAAAAACATCCATCTGTTGCCTAAAGATACATATACTCGACCACTAAGTTTGCGACAAAAGCCCGAAAACAAAAATACCCTGGCTAAACCTAAAGCCTAATTTAAAATCAGTCAACACAGGGTCTCAAGCCACGGCTGTCAAAAATAGCAAGATTTCAGAAAGTATATGTAGTAAAGAAAATCTAAATAAAGTTGCAAATTTACTGTGGAAACATTTAATGTAGAAAAGCTATTATATAATTGAAGAGTTCTATGATTACTAATAATCGTTATTAGTATAAGAACAAAGTGATTAACGAGAAAATTAATGTTATTGTGAAAAAGCGCGGGGTGCTCGATGTCATTTATTATATTTCATTGCACCTCACGATTTTTCACAATAACATTAATTTTCTCGTTAATCACTTTGTTCTTATACTAATAACGATTATTTCCTGATTTTTAGTTCAATTTGCTTTTAAAGCGTGTTTTTTAGTTTATTTAAACTATAATTTATTTTTTCATTTTTAGTCTTAAAATATTTTAAACTACGTTTCACCTAAATTTACATAAGTACATGTGTAACCACAATTACCTATCAAACGATGAAGTAACGTATAAAATTTCATATCCGTGCTACTAACCACTGAGGAGTATCCTTATGAGCAGACAATCTTCGCTTCAGCATCCATTCGTGATGGAAATCATGGTTAACTATCAAAATGCAACGTATATACAAAATTTTGTGTTTGTGCTACTAACTACTGAGGAGTATCCTTATGAGCAGACAATCTTGGCTTCAGCATCCATTCGTGATGAAAATCATGGTTAACTATCAAAATGCAACGTATATACAAAATTTTGTGTTTGTGCTACTAACTACTGAGGAGTATCCTTATGAGCAGACAATCTTGGCTTCAGCATCCATTCGTGATGAAAATCATGGTTAACTATCAAAATGCAACGTATATACAAAATTTTGTGTTTGTGCTACTAACTACTGAGGAGTATCCTTATGAGCAGACAATCTTGGCTTCAGCATCCATTCGTGATGAAAATCATGGTTAACTATCAAAATGCAACGTATATACAAAATTTTGTGTTTGTGCTACTAACTACTGAGGAGTATCCTTATGAGCAGACAATCTTGACTTCAGCATCCATTCGTGATGAAAATCATGGTTAACTATCAAAATGCAACGTATATAGAAAATTTTGTGTTTGTGCTACTAACTACTGAGGAGTATCCTTATGAGCAGACAATCTTGGCTTCAGCATCCATTCGTGATGAAAATCATGGTTAACTATCAAAATGCAACGTATATACAAAATTTTGTGTTTGTGCTACTAACTACTGAGGGGTATCCTTATGAGCAGACAATCTTGGCTTCAGCATCCATTCGTGATGAAAATCATGGTTAACTATCAAAATGCAACGTATATAGAAAATTTTGTGTTTGTGCTACTAACTACTGAGGAGTATCCTTATGAGCAGACAATCTTGGCTTCAGCATCAATTCGTGGTGAAAATCATGGTTAACTATCAAAATGCAACGTATATACAAAATTTTGTGTTTGTGCTACTAACTACTGAGGAGTATCCTTATGAGCAGACAATCTTGGCTTCAGCATCCATTCGTGATGAAAATCATGGTTAACTATCAAAATGCAACATATATACAAAATTTTGTGTTTGTGCTACTAACCACTGAGAAGTATCCTTATGAGCAGACAATCTTGGCTTCAGCATCCATTCGTGATGAAAATCATGGTTAACTATCAAAATGCAACGTATATACAAAATTTTGTGTTTGTGCTACTAACTACTGAGGAGTATCCTTATGAGCAGACAATCTTGGCTTCAGCATCCATTCGTGATGAAAATCATGGTTAACTATCAAAATGCAACGTATATACAAAATTTTGTGTTTGTGCTACTAACTACTGAGGAGTATCCTTATGAGCAGACAATCTTGGCTTCAGCATCCATTCGTGATGAAAATCATGGTTAACTATCAAAATGCAACATATATACAAAATTTTGTGTTTGTGCTACTAACCACTGAGAAGTATCCTTATGAGCAGACAATCTTGGCTTCAGCATCAATTCGTGGTGAAAATCATGGTTAACTATCAAAATGCAACATATATACAAAATTTTGTGTTTGTGCTACTAACCACTGAGAAGTATCCTTATGAGCAGACAATCTTGGCTTCAGCATCAATTCGTGATGAAAATCATGGTTAACTATCAAAATGCAACGTATATAGAAAATTTTGTGTTTGTGCTACTAACTACTGAGGAGTATCCTTATGAGCAGACAATCTTGGCTTCAGCATCCATTCGTGATGAAAATCATGGTTAACTATCAAAATGCAACGTATATACAAAATTTCATGTTCGTGCTATTAACCATTGAGGATTGTCATCATGAGGAGACAACCCTGGCTGCAGCATCAGGTCATGTTTATAATTTTAGTGTATTGTCATCAAAGTTACACACGTCTTCCAAATTTCAGCCCGATAGCTACAGTGGAAATGGGTCAAAATCAAGTTCAAAGAAGTCAGTTTCATACTAGCAAACAAGCAAGCAAGCAAGCAAACATACAAGTGAAGCTAATAAAAGCGTGTTAAAAATAGTGCATCCCCATGCCCCACCTATCTTTAAAGAATAATTTAAAATGCCTTAAAACCTAATATATAAGCTTTTGTTAATTACTCACTTTATATCTTGCAAATAATTGGAATATTATGAAAAATTTAAAATTGCTTAGCATAAGTTAGATTAAGTTAAATTAATTTTAAGATGATTGCAGTGCTTTTGCAGGGTTTATGAGTGACTGATTAATCTTTTTGGGTTCTTCCTATAGTAATAAAGATTTTAAATTGAAATTGAATGTAGAACCACAGAGAAGATTCTTGTCGGTTCTTCGCCTTTTAATTTTCCAAGTACTTCATTAATTCACTTTTACTTTTATTAAGTGGGTGGAAAAATTTAATTATGTATATATATATATGTATTTTAATATTCAATACATGCGAAATAAACATTACGCATGCATTACAATTTAGAACTCACACCCTAAATTTTATTTTACTAAATTGATTACATAAGGGCGCCATTCTTAAAATTAGTTTGAAACCCAATACATAAAAAATTTCTATATTATTACTACATCATGTAACAAAATTTAGGTAAACTTCGCACTTCAGAATATAATGAAACGAAATGAAAAATACAATTATCACAGATAGTATTTCCAACCCTACTTTGCTCGTGGTCGGATACGCAGTTGGCAGGTTTGATAACCAAGACAACCGCAAATATATTGCGTCATACACCACCTCTCCTTTGCAGTCGGTCACTGTACCTTTCGTTTCCGTGACGTTTCCTACAGTGAGCATCAGGAAGCCAGGAGGGGGAGGGGGTCTCGTAACGACGTCAGCAATTACCCGCGACTTCACTTCCGCTTGTCCGCCCCCTACTCTTCAGTAAGAAAAATCGCTGTACCCGCCAAACAATTTAGACCGCGGATTGAGTGCCCGCGACCTGCCAGTCGTCTCGGATATACGTATTCGTTTTTGTTTTGTGCCACTGCCACATATAAATACTAAGGTTCGTCCATGGCTTCACCCGCCCTAAAAAACTTTTGTTTTATCTAGGCTTTAACACAAATAAAATTAGTCAATATATGAGGAACATTTCAAAACCTCAACTAGTGTAAATTTGTCTACGTGGCCTGTTATTATGGGTACTAGATAACTGATTATATCTACTTAAATATTCTTTATAATATATATATACCCGGTACCTCCACTAGTATGGATAATCCCTGGCTGTGAGAAAATAAAAACCCAGTCATGAGTTTTAAATTAAGATAATATTCGTTCTTTATAACTTTTGTACATGGAGGGCGTCCCTATCTATTCACGTTCGATCGTGGACTGACTTTCTTCAAATATTTTCTTCTATCCTTCCATTTCAAACTGTTCAATTCAGCTTCCATCTTTTTTCTTTCTTAATCGTGCAGCCAGTATGTTGTGTTGCTTTTTTTCCTTTGCTTGTAGCCAGTACATGCTCTACAATAGATAAATATTTTACCCACAAATATTTGTACCGGACGGGAATCGTACCCGCGACTCTTGGCTCCGCAGTTATTTGGACCGTCAAGTTAAGGTATTCGTGTGTAATATAGTTAGAGAGACATTAACTTCAAGTATTAAGTGATAAATATCAGCTTTATAAGACAGCTCGTGCCACAGAAATCAAAACAGGTTAGAAATTTCACTTAGTCGTTGCACGCGTACCTTCAATGCTATTAAATATGCCTATTCGAATCTGTACGCGTAAATTCAACATAGTTGTGTCTCTCCACTTGTGTCGTGATAGCCCAAAGCGCAACGAACCTGTCTCAAATGTATACGGCCATAGGGTCATGCGGATACAAGTCAGAAAAACTCATTGGTCATGGTACCAATGAGTTTTTCTGACTTGGAGAGCACGTTAAGCAGTCGGTCCCGGACGCTACCAATAAATGGCGGTCGTGACAATCCCCAACCCACTTCAGATTTAAGCTTCACGCCCCCCCCCCCCCCGGGAGGGGCCTAAACCCCTGCAGTGGGGTAAAAATAGGCTGATGAAGTGAAGAATGAAGTGTTTCTGCAATCAGTTATGGCAAAACTATGCCTTATTAAGCAATAGTAAACTACATATTTGCAAATCTTAGTGTATTCTAAATTTATTGGTTTTAAAACTTTGAGTTTTCCAGTAACCCATTTTTAATGGCTCGACCTCGAAATTATTATACAGTTTTGGACTGCAATAAAATTTTGTTGAATAAATACATATTTTATAGTATACCTACGCGTTTTATCGTATACTTGAGAAGATAAATTCTTTGCGTTTTCCAAGATAACCCGATCTTCTGAGTATTTTCGAAGTGGTTTCCTTTTATTTTCCCGAAGCAACCGTACACGATAATGAAGGAGGGCTCGGATTTTCTGACATTCATTTACACCGAGAGCTAGCATAAAAAATATTTACGTGAATACAAATCATTTTTAATTGAATTTTTTTACTGTCGTGACATAAATAGTAATAATATTTACAGTAACCTACTACAATTTAATATAAAGTGGCAACGTAGAAGGTTTCATTAATAATTAATTTACAAGATAAATTCAAAATATCATTCATATAATAGTATAATCATTACACAGTTAACGTCAAATGTAAAAAAGGTGTAAAATTTTTAAAAGTTTCATCAAAATCAGTTTAAAGGTGGTTTAAACAATCAAACAAAAAATATGTGTATTTTGGATAGCTAATTAATTAGTCGATCACAATTTCCTCAACAATATCTTAAATGTACAGACATCGGTTACATTTTATGAAAGCATATAGATACTTATTTCTTTTGTAAGTCAGCCCCCGGACTACGCGAGCGAAAAGGCTGCGGTTAACAACCACAATTATCCGCCCCACTACGGCGAGCGCCGGCTTCTGTATTATGTGTTAAAATCCACACAATATACCTTCATCTACACTCACAATCAGCGCGGTTGTTATAATAATCAGCAATAGGCTGCATGACTTTGAAAATCGGTTAAAAGTGCGACTGCGTTTACACAAAATTAGGGTTCCGTAGCAAATATCGCATAATTTATTTCGATCTCGGCAAACCGATGTTGCTCGCATCTGTACAGTAATTTATACAAATGCATTACCTACCAGTAATCACTGGTTTCCGGCGGAATTATCGCTACACATTATTCAACTGAGAATGAGTTATGCGCCTATTTAAGTGGGGCGAGGTAAAAGAATAATTTTAACACACTGTAACAAAACCTCAAGAATTATTTTAAGACAGTTAAATCCATAGAGTAAATAAATTCGACAGCAGCCTTTGGTTTTAATACAGTCATAAATGTCACTTCAGTATCGAAAATGTCAAACGCAATTTCGCGGGGGCAAAGACCGGCGCGCGGGGACCTCGAGGAATGAAACTCGCCATCTCACACCAGCTAGCTAAAGTATGAGTGGTTAGACGGTAAACGCAGAAGAGGGCGCCTAGTCAATTCGTACTTTTATGGTTAAAGCAATATAAAGCAAACGTGACAAACATGTCATTTGGTTTTTGTTTGCGAAATATTGTATAAAGAAATATTAGTTAAATATTATAGTTTTATCTATATTAATAAAATTGAAGTGTCTGTCTGTCAGTTTGTTCCGTCTAATCTCCGAAACGGCTAAATCGATTTCCATGAAACTTTGCAGACGTGCAGAGAACATTATCGGGAGTGACATAAAGTACTTTTTGTCCGTCTGTCTCTCCGTCTGTCAGTCTGTTTGAGCTGATTTCCGAAACACCTGAACCGATTTCAATGAAACTTCACACATATTATAAAAAGATTATCAAGAGTGACATACTACACTTTTTGTTTGTCTGTCTGTCTGTCTGTCTGTTTATTTGTTCGAACGGATCTCCGAAAGGGCTGAACTTATTTCAATGAAACATTCAAAGATGTGATTAAAAGAATGTTAGGACTGACATACAATACTTTGTTTGTCTGTCTGTCCGTCCGTCTGTTTGTTCAAACTGATCTCAATGGATGGAAGGGATGAACTGATTTCAATGAAAATTCACAGATGTGATTAGAAATTGTCAGGAGTGACATACAATAATTTTTGTTTGTCTGTCTGATCGTCTCTCTGTCAGTTCGAGTTAAACTCTAAAACATTTAAAACAACTTCAATGAAACTTCGCAAACGTGAAAACAGGTGTGAGGGGTGGCTTATTTGTCTGTCTGTCTGTCTGTCTATATGTATGTTCGAGCTTTTAAAGATTGTCAAAATAGGTTGTCAGGAGTGATTTACGTAACTTCGGTCTGTTTGTCTTTTTGTTCAGGCTAATCTCCAAAACGACTAAACCATTTCTATGAATCTTCGCAGACATAAAAAGGAGGTTATTAGGAGTGACATAAGTAGGTTTTTGTCTGTGTATTTGGCTGTCTGTTTGTTAGGGCTAATCGTCGAAACGGCTGACTGATTTTGGGACCGACTTGGGGGATAGCTATACTTTATGCTAAAATGGCTAAATGGATTTTATGAAATTAGGTATAGACATTTCTTAGGTAGTTAAGTTTCAGAATGTTCTAGAAAGTGTTACAATGTTCTGGAGCGTCGTGTTCCTTCAACTGTCCCGGTACAACTGTGTAGTTCACGCGAGCGAAGCCGCGGGCGGAAAGCTAGTTTTTAAATAGATATTATTTAATAATATTATAGTTATTAATATAATAATATTAATAATATTTAACAAGAATAAATATTCAATAGGCCCTTACATTTAAACAAGACATAAATTGGGTTTGATAAGTTTTATTTGTGAAATTCGAATGTAATGTATTAAATAGAAAAAAATCAAAAATAAATCATACTTGCTACTACTCAGATTTCGTTTTTATTTTCAACACTATTGCGATCAAGTCGTAAAACTTTAAAGTATATACTAATTTTTTTTATAAAATTTAAATTTTAGTTTGCCAGTCAACCCAAAGGTGTGTTGTACATAAATTACATTTCAAGCGAAAAGCAACCAAATTAATATGTAGAATGCGAAAACGGAAGATCATTCTACCCTAGTTTTGCATCGCTCGCCCGTAACTGGTTACTTAGTTTACGTAACTATCCCTGATCTATGCTGCGATTGATTAGTGTCATTTCTTTTGTTACTTGCCATAGTAAAGGAAACATACAGAATGATACAATTGCTATTTCCAATGCAATATATATTTCAATTTTAGATTATTTCTAATTTACAAATTTTAATATTATGTATGCATATATTACCCGGCTTGTATTTGTAATGACAGAGGAACAAAACGGTAGCTCGTACAAAGAACCGTCTAAACTAAACCGCGTTTCCGAAGGTCAACATCTGTGCAATGGCCTCCGACGGATGATAAACTCATGAGAATATCCGTATGCACGTCATCTCAGCGCCACCGCTGGCATTCCGCGACCTCGTGAAATGTCACGCTGCTAGATTGGAACACGCCGGAGACATTCGAGATTTCGAGCTAATGGAGTTAACAGCTAAAAGTGCGTGGTCCCGAGTGTCCTAATTAAAGCCATAAAACAGCTAATAACTGCGTAGCGACAGCCGAACGACCGATCGTATTTTGTTTTCAGCTAAACCGAGAAATGGTTCATGTTGTCGCTTTCGGTCAATTACTCACGCCAAATTTTTTAGCCAATAACAAAATACAATCGGGGGTTCGGCTATGTGACGTCAGTGGTGTTTCTATATTATTATCTTTTATGGTATAAGAGTGTTTGGCTGTTGCCGGCGACCACCGCCCTGACTCTGCAAACGATCGGTAATTGACGACCGTGATGTGAATGAGTGATTAGTGTTATCTTTGCGCGGGTGTAGGGCGGGGGGCAGCGGCCGATAAGGCTAATGCCATTAGAGCAGTTGTAAGGCGTCTCGACGCAGTACGTTGCGGCAATCGAGGTGCGGGTTCAGAGTTGTGAAGCAGTTACAGCGATGAATTCTTGCAGGACAGGTAAGGGGTTTGATGTCCCAAATTACACTTTAGTGTCTTATATGTACTTATGTGAATCAGGAAATGACAGCTATTCTATCACAATATTAAAATATGATAGTGAAAATATCACAATTTTAAGCTATTTGCACTTCAATTAATTGAGACCGTTTTTACAAATGTTAATATATTTTGAAAAATTTGAACGAGATAGTGATTATACGAAAATAATTTACTTACAAATAATTTTGTTAGTAATGTTTTTTTTTAATTACTATTAAGCAGTTGCTTTATCAAAAAAATATACATAATAACTATTTTATTCGTAAGCGCAAATGGGCGAATAACGTTTTTTGTTTTAGATTCATTCCTTACCAAATTCATGACTAAGATATTATAGGCATTTGATGGTAAAAAGAAGTGCTAAATTGTATTTGGACACTATTCAGCTTCTATTTGTCCCTATTTTTTCACAGTAATGATGTTCGGAAAATTGTTTTCGTTTGATTTTCAAAAATCGACTTTTCATCAGATTTAGTCATAAAAGTACGAATTGACTAGAAGCACTCTTCTGTGTTTACCGTCTAACCATTCTTCTTCTACTTAAATGGTGTATCTTCGGCAAGTTTCAGTCCGTTTTCGTTCCGCGAGGTCTCCACGCACCGGCCTTCACTTCAAAGTTTTGACACTATAAAGTGACACTTCTGACTCTATTAAAACCGAAAGTTACAGTCAAATTTATTTACTCCATGCTAGGAAGCCATTCTGACAATTTTGAAAGAGAAATTAGTATGTTTGTATGAATTGTGGGGATGTATGTATGCAAACTCTATAAAAACGCAGCCTCTTAATATAGCGAAATACAGTCGTATTTTATACCAGTAAAACCAATAATGATAATTAGGTCCGCAGTTAGGGTCTCTAAGCACTCGGCAACCATTAACTCAGATCAGAGACTTTGGAGTCATTTCGGATCATAAACATGTCTTTGATGTTCATCTTATCCATATTAAACTACTTGATCTACGCGTCAACTTTTCGGAATCCACAATACAATAGAAGGTTGAAAGTATTCAAAACACGCATTTCTGATACTATTGCCTGAACTCGTTAATCAAAGCCTACGAAATTACGTCGCGATTTTATCTTTTCATTTTCAAGCTGATTATTGGTCAATGGCATACAGTCAACACTACTCATTTGACAACAGCGTTGGGGTTTAATAGACTCATAAATGTTAATTCACAGTCACAGTATCGAAGCGACATTATGCAATTTTGCTCGGTTAGCGGGGATTCCTCGGGGGTGAAGAGCGGCGCGCGGGGACCTTGCACACTGAAACTCGGACTAGAACTGACCATCTTACGCGAGCTAGCTAGGGTATGAGTGGTTAGACAGTAAACGTAGAAGAGGGCTTCTAGTCAATTAATACTTTTATGGTCACTCGATTCGTCCATACTGCTGTCAAAGTATTTAATTTTGTAGTCCAAGCCGGCTTAGTGTAGGTTATAAACGCTCACTTACCTACCCCACGCAAAAATTATACTCAAGATTCAAAAACCAATAATCTACATATTTTGTAGATATTCCAATCGTTAATACAGATAAGTTTCCTTAGTTGTAAGTTAGGGTTTACTATAAGCAGCTGTATATACTATAATTATTCTAATATATAGATATATTTTAATTTTTTTATTTTGTAGCTATTATAGTACATTATGATGCAAGTGCGGTAAACTGCATATTATAGTAGAGGTTTTATAGGCGTGAGGCGAAGCCTAGTGCTTATAATAAACCGATGACTATAATAGCCAGCTTATTGAGTACGAGCATCATACGACGTTTTTCAATACATTTGCGATTAAAATTAGGTAGATAGGTACTTCAAATGTAATAAAGACGGGAGCTAATGGTACGAGCGGGCTGCTTTTCGCGGTTTATGTATGCGTCACAAACAGAATGCTCGTTTGTGATTGGTGTAAAGTGAAAGGGCCTAGTACTGTAAAATACAACATTACGGTACAAGTTTCGAATTCATAAATACCGTGTTAATAGCAAATGTATTGAAAATACTATTTATATAACTATGTATATTTAGGTATTTAATTTAAGTAATACTGTTGATATGACTATGTGTTAATTAATTTACTAACTCTGTATTAAGGTAGTTATTGATTTGTGTTACTTTTTCTTACTTTTTATGTGTGGATGCAGAATTGGTTTTACATATATTTATGTTTTTTTTTGTACCGTTTGTTTCCTGAATAAATAAATGAATAACTTTCGAGCGGGTCGACCGATACCGGTTCGCCATTCAAAAGAGTTTACTCAATTTATATTTTCTGAAAATTTGACCTCGATCAGTCAGTAGATTTTGATTAAAAAAATATTTTGATAAATTCATATTTTTATAACTTTCAATAACAATAATAATAATAATACCTGGAACATCCCACATAGTGTCATCTAGTCCCAAAGTACTATGCTTGCTTATGTTATGGGTATTAGACAACTGCTATATTATGCTTCAATATTCTTTATAATATATCTATATTTCACACGTGTCGTGATAGCCCAGAGCGCAATGAACCTGTCTCAAATATGGCCCCATAGGGCCATGGTTCAAATCCGGGCGTGTACCAATGAGTTTTTCTGACTTAAGTACACAATATCACTGACATCGTGCTTCGGAGGGCACGTTAAGCAGTCGGTCCCGGACGCTGTCAATAGATGGCGGTCGTTACAGTTCCCAACCCGCAGTGGAGCAGCGTGGTGGACTTAAGCTCCAAGCCCCCCTTCCTCACCTTGGGGGAGGCCTAAGCCCCTGCAGTGGGGTAAAAACGGGCTGATGATGATGATGATGATGATGATATTTCACACGCAGATACGAAATAAATAGACTTGTTCATGCAAACAAATATTTGTCCTGGGCGGGAATCGAACCTGTGACATTTGGTTCTGTAGTTAGGGTTTGTAACCACTCGGCTAATAAATCTGTCATTATATCAAATAAAGCCATAAGCCTCACTGAAGTCTATAAATTAGATCGAAATTTCATTGAAAAAATTTAAAAAAGGATTTTCCAATTGTTTCAAGAAAAAATCTGATAATTAAAAATCTACTTGTTTTGGGTTATCAGAATTCAAAATTTTTTTTTTTATAACTTTCGATCTATCGAAACGACCTATTTCAGAATCTAATACGCAATTTTTTTTTTAAATATTACATTTATATATTTACTTTTATTATTAATATTATAAAGCTGAAGAGTTGGTTTGTTTGTTTAAACGAGCTAATCTCAGGAACTACTGGTTCGAATTGAAAAATTCTTGTCGTGTTGGATAGTACATTTATCGAGAAAGGCTATAGGCTATTATTACATCACGCTACGACCAACCAGAGTGGAGCATTAATGAAAAATTTTGCAAAAACGGATAAATTATTCCTTTTCAGAGCTTCCGTTTCGTACACTGCGTAAACAGTTGATGTTAAGCAAAAATCATGTATGACGGAGTTGTTCCCCTTTAAAAGTTCTAATCGAAAATCTACAACAGCATATGTGTATCTTTTGAAGTTGACTTACTATGACTTTTTTTATGGTAATCAAATTTGTTCTAATATAATGCACTATTTGCGAAGATATTTTTTTGTAAATATTATGTGAATCCTTATCAGATCAGAGTTATTTATACGTTAGTTACCTAGGAATGAAGTGTTAGGAAAGGGGAAGGGAGGGAGAACGCGATGGGGAACGTTTCTGCAGTCCACCCGGGCGGAGCCGGGCACTACCGCTAATCGTTTATGAGTAACGACGCGTTTCAGAGTTTTTTATTTTCAAATTTTAAGGGGAAGTTGGGACAAAAGTTTGTATGACAGTAATCAAAATTTATATCAGCAAAAAGTACACAGAAACCATCTCGAATGTTAATAGTATAGATAACTTTAACAGGAATGTGTGTACTTTATATAGAGAGTAACTACAAAAGTATTAAATATAAAATGAAGTGTGTGTAATTTCAAGAAACGTCCGGTGACCTGATATGACATAGTTATTTTACGGTATTTTAAAAAATTTAATTATTTTAAAAGTTGTGAGGTTTTTTTATGAGGTTGTATTCGGATATTATCTTATAGGACAGCTTGTACTTGTGGTATATAGTGAGTTATAACGTCGTGCTATTCTTACGTGCAATTAAAATAATAAGCCTTGTAATAATTTTCTTGTCTGAGATAAATAACATATTGTTTGCGTTCTTAGGTTCTAAGGACTTTTTACCTCCTTAACTTTCTAGTGTCAAATTAATATAATTACGACGGAACAGATGGCTTGAACAAACTTCACCTTGTTAGTGTCCACCTAGTTATATTTTAAATAAATAACTAGTTATGTATTAATAATTAACAAGATATCAACGTTTTTTTTAATTTTAAGTATTGATTTTTGTTAACTTTTTTTGTAACATGTGTTCACAATATACATTTTTATACGCCATCAAATACTTCTGTTTCTATTTCAAATATCGATTACGGATTTTTAACCAGACTTCCATTTCATTGTACGAATTATTAATCTTTTTAAAAATTCACTTATCACATTTCCCGACTTAGAGAAAATGTCACTGTAGGCTGTGATATTTTTTTGGTCCCAATAAAGTATGCTCATTGTTGTAGCTGGCTTGAGTCTACCGTCGAATCAAATAGAAGCATATAAACACAATATTTCAATTCTTAGAGGTAACTAATGGTTATTTAAAATTTAATTACATATAGACAACACAATTGGATTCCCAACAATTTACGCGTCATATATACGGAAAAATAAGTCGTATTAATTTGATCGCAACGGCAATAGTAGATGAATCTAGTCCAAAAGGAATTAAGATCGGAAATTGATGGAATAGAAATAATGTCAAATCTATTGTTGCCAGTTTGGTGTTTACACAATAGTCTGTAGTGTTAACGGGGATGCTGTTGCAGTAGAAATAGGACACAGAAGATTTGAAAATATAAACACGAATCTGTTCATGGGGTAAGGGTAATAGTTAGCTTATAAAGAGTGTAACACCAGAGAAATACGCCAGTGCCTCAGTGCTGTATTTGTTTGCTTATGCTCTTCAAAAGACAAAAAAAAACTCATAACTAAATAAATTCTATCTTTAGATTTCTCACGTGCATACATTCTTAAAAATTTTATCTATTTTTCTCTAAATACCTACGCATTAATGATTTAAAAAGTCGCAAGGAATATTACCAAAAACGAACAATCGTTTGAATTTGACAAATATCTGTACCTGAGTTGTAAGTGGTGCCACTTAGTGACAAAAAAAACATTGTACCTAGCTGTCATTGCACTGCGTAAACATCACACTCTTCTTTGCTTAATTTTAATTACGCACCACCCCGTAAGGGATTGTACGTAATTAAAATCATTTAAAGTAAAACGTAAATTAGTTAAACTAAACACTGCAGTTAACTGGTTCAGTTCATTGATGTATTATCGTAGGGAGATCAATAATAGATTATTATGTAAATCCAAAATACCTCCTCGCTTCGTCGAGAATGGATCGATCGAGATCTACATCGAGGATGGTTACTTATCAATCCAGTCATGAAAAGAAAATTGGTTCTCTAAACCACGATATGTGGATTATCAAGGTGGTGAATATCTCATATATTACTCATCGCTCAAATAACCACTGCGTAGTTATCTTAACAACAATTTTTTTCCAAGCATCACGATTGCGGCGCAGCTGATAATTGCTACGTCTGGCTTTATGTTGGCAGAGGCGATGGCAGAAGGGCGACGTCATGCTGTGCCTGTACTGTTCGCACGCGGAACGCACTACGAAGTCGGCTATGATGTGGTCAGTGAGCGTTTTAATCCTAAACAGTCCAATTCGGAAATCTATATTTAGATCAGGTTTCTTTAGTTTTTGTCCTTATTTTTGATTGTTACATTAAGGTTTGAAAGACAGAGACAAAATATATTCTAACTACTTAGTCTAAATAAACGTTCCTTAATTAAATAGTAAGAGACTTGTTTTTTAGGATTCATTTAGGAATAAAAAATTACAGCAGATTTCGAAAAATACTTGTTGAAGTAGCTGTTTCCACCATCAAAATTGTCACAGTAGTGCCAAAAGTGTCACAAAATATATTATTCTTCACATGTTTCAACAGATGAAAGCTATGTATAACTGCCTCTGCTTTTTTTTAAATTTTTGCATAATAATACTTATAAACAAGTTGGCAACCATTTTTGTTACAAAAGATTATGCTGAGAGAAGAACATTTTTACTACGTAACAAATATCTAAATATAGTACAGGGACGCAGGCAAAATATGAAATATGAGACAAGGCTATAAGCCAGCTTTGTCAATATGACGACTTCCAAAAACATGATCTGGTACTATAGCGCTGATCTATTGATGGAGCAAGGAGGCAGATGTGGAACTTTTCAATTGCTACTTGTAAAGCCCTTGAGTTTGTATTTATCGGCAGCAGTAATATTATGTTATTTTGAGACTGAAAATAAAAAATAAATTATTTTTGCTTATGAAAACTAAAATGTAAAAAGTTTTAAAGCGTGGGGCCCTGTGTTTAAAATACACAGAATTACCAGGTTCTCAAAAAACCAAAAAGCGATGTTGTCAAGGGGAGAATGCCAGTATGGTGACAAATATTTAAAGTAAATTAGATAATATTACGAAGTTTTGTACTTTTTACTGCTACTGATGCGCTACTAATTTTTTTATATAAGCGCGTATTTTAAAAGTATAATTTATGAAAGTTTTAAGGTGTTAGTTTTTTTTTTGGTCCAACAGTTGGGCCTGTGTTGGATGGTGCTTCAGTTGGTGTCTAATTTTTTGCTGAATTGAGTTCAATGTCTAATATGTAAACATGTATAAGTAGCTATTACGTAATGACGCTCTTTCGGTACCGGTTGCCATAAGTTCATAAATGCGGCCCTACACTTTAGGCTATGCATGCAAACATTTGCCTGTAAAGTCGAACTGTACAGTCGTAAAAATGTCGGTCATTTTGTCGCACCCAAACGCATACCTACTTAACCAATTCTCAGATGTCAATCGTATTATAAAATTTGTTTTATGTTATCCCGTGGATTTAAATCTAACAGAGTCCTCTGGATCACATGCTTCACAGATATTGATGAGATTCCACAGGGGTAAATTTTGCATCCCTTACTCTTGTTTGCAGATGACACCATTCACCTTTCGAAAGTTAAAGCTGATCGGTAAACGCAGTGTTTCGCAGTTTCTTTGTGTAATTGTTCCTGGCGTAAAGGATGAATTGTATGTGACGGTCTATATGTTATATAAAAATACTTGTTTCACGAATTGGACTGACTTGAAGACTAGGTTAATTTTTGAAAAAGGAAATTTTATTATACGAAAATGTGGACGTCCTGCCAAACGTACTACCAGGTCAGTAGATGTCGTTTTGAAATAATAAAGCGATCACACCATTCGCGTGTTAACTCACTTAGAAGCATAATAAGCATAATTTTTGGGAAATTTGAAATTACTACTTAAACCTTAACCTTACCGTTAAAAACCAAATATCAATAAATTTAGCTAGTAAATGAAATTCCAAACATAATTTTTAATTAGGATGTCTCAGTTTGAGAGCTAATGAAAAATAACGGAGTATAGCATAGTTAAAAATAAAAAAAGACATCTAATTTATTGAAACATTTTTTTTTGTACGCACTCAATTAAATAAACACCTTGAAAAGCTTTTCAGAATAGTATTGTGAGTACATTTGTAAATAGTAGGCTTTACCAACTATAGTAAAATAACATTACCATCGATTTGATACATTCCGCAAACTTAGATACCAGAAATTATTAAGATGCCGCGTTTCGCATTTCGATACGATCGTAGAGTCAAACCCCGAGCAAAATGACAATCATAGACTGAACTGATCATACGTCATTAAAGTTGTTTTTTAAAACATTTTGTTAAATTATACATGAAATGTAATTCCGTAATTTTTATTTTTTATAAAATATTTTTTTTATTCTATATTATTCTATTTAAAAAGAGCTACGGCGTACTTTTTATTGCTCACATTTATGTAGTCACGTCGCGGTAGGTATCTCGATTTACCTCCATACCCACGAATCGAGTTACATCTGTGTGTGGGCTCTGTGAAACTCGGTTATGCTTAATTGCTTGCACGGTTATAACCGTCATGCATACCCTAATGTGTTCGGTCGCCTTTACGTACGTTCACTATAAGAAAACGCGAGCGAATCTTATACTAGTTATTATCTCAGAGAACTAGAAATCGTGATCTTAAACGGTGAAGGTCGACGCTACACGCCATATGATCACGACACCGGTATTCGAACGGTAGCTGCAATCGAGTCTGCCGTTAGCCTGCTTGACTGTCTCTCGATTATGCATGAACCTTTTTGCATTAATTTGGAAGTAATAATTAGAAATATATGGAATAGAGGTGACGACATTCGATTGACTACAAATGGTTTCCATTACATTCATAGCACAGCGCCGGTTATGAATTCAAGTGGGAGATTAGATTTCTACGTGTTCCTGAACGTTTCGTAAAAATATTCAAGATTCGATATGACTTAAATTTGAGTTAGCTCCCACGGCACAACCAATGGTAATATACCTCGTTTTTAGGTAAGTACCTACATATCTATAGATATTAAGGGCTGTTCAAATATTACGTTGTGTAGTTTTTAGCTATTTTTTGCCTCTTAATCTCAACTCTTTATAGCACAAGGTCAAACCCCCAGCCGCCTAGATAAGCAACGCTTATACTTGTATTGTTTTTGCTCATTTTATTTATTTATGGGGGCAGTTTCAAAAAACTTATTTTATTAAAACCAAACACTTATTATTAATGCTACGTAAAATAAAAAAAATAATAGTGACAATAGCGGTACCTATGTAAATCCATTTTTATTACAATTAGACTTCCTCTGTTCCCCGAGGAGAATTACACCTATTCGTTTAGGTCATCAATGATAGGCGAAAACAAATTTGTACTTGAGGATGCAAGGGGGACCGATTCTGATGAATCCATATCAACTTTTCTTTCTGGGATGCAAACGATGGATCCAAATAACTTCTTATCGTAATATTATTTGCTTTAAAAACTGCAAATATGTGTTTAAACAAATGTGTGTTACGCAACAATGTCGTGAACCCCTCCCACCCTGATCCTTTGCCTCTGTTGGTAACAACGCTGAACCTGTTCTCTTGTCGTCAATACATTAGTTACGTAACACAGCAAACAGCTTAACACGACCTCTACTCGTTTTATTAGCGGAAAATAGTCACTCGCTTATACGACAATCAAACACCACTCGCAAATTACTTTTAATTTTGGAAATTGGATTTAGTTTATGGTTAGAACTGAAATTAAGGATAGTCGTTAACAAGCGAACTGAATATGAATTGGCCCGCAGGCCTGTAGAGATTTCGCTAAAGCGAAGATATGTGGTGTGGTGCAGGGGCGTACGTTCGGCGCGGTCATCGCTAGTTTCCTAGCTGGAAGTGACCGACTACGAGAGTTTGAACGATGTGCGGACACGGCTGTAGGACACGCCGCCTACGCCGCTACACTGGACAATGTGAGCCACCGCACGCCGTACTACGTAAACGAGCTGCGTGGAGTCGCCGACGGTGCTGGTGTTCCTTTTCGTAAGGTGAGAGCGCAGGTACAGGTATTCAGAGTACAACTAGATATACAAAGAGTACAACTAATCTTTCGTAGATGAATTCTTAAGATGATTGATCTTTATCATCATTTAATCATTTTGAATCTTGTTAATGAACGGATATTCTAGTAAAATTGGTAGAGTAGATGAAAAGGGGATCAATGGTCGAGTGAATAAAGATGTTTGGGTTCATTAGTAAGTACTCCTACATTTACGAGGATTAACAAAGCATATTTAATTCATACAAAAATTGTAATATTAGGTCTTAACCTATGAAGTTACCGTTTTGTATGAAATGAGTTAAAGTATTTTTTTTTTCAAACATCTTTATTTCTGTTATTCAAAGGTATCACACG
Source organism: Luffia ferchaultella (assembly GCA_949709985.1). Lineage (NCBI taxonomy): Eukaryota > Metazoa > Arthropoda > Insecta > Lepidoptera > Psychidae > Luffia > Luffia ferchaultella. The sequence goes on from OX453259.1 coordinate 867,026, forward strand.
TGCAATCAATGCATCTTTGCCAACGCAGTGGCCGTTTATTTAAAAAGCCCTTTTTGTAAAAATCACCTGGACGGGAAGCAATCAACTCTTCAAAAGCATTTTGTACTGTCTCTCGAGAATTGAATTTTTTTCCCGTTAAAAAGTTGTCCTAATTTTGAAAAAAATAATAGCCGGTAGGTACAGGGTCTAGTGGGTATGGCGGATAAGGAAGAACTTCTAACCCCAACTTTAGCAGCTTGGAGACTGTTTGTTGTGCAGTATGGGGTCGCGCGTTGTCGTGAAGGAGCAGCGGGGTCGACTGATTGACCAAAGCTGGTCGCAGCCGTGCGAGCTTCTCCATCATTGTCTTCAGTTCTTCACTGTACACATCTGCAGTAATGCTCATGCCATTAAGTAAAAAGCTGTGACGAATCACACCGGCACTAGACCACCAAACAGTGACCATCACTTTTTAGGGGTTATTTTTCGTTTAACACATTGCTTTGGTGCTGAACTAGGATGTAGCCAACTTGTTGAGCGCTTTCGATTATCAAACAGAATCCATTTTTCATCACAGAAAACAATCCGGTTCAAAATTCCTTCATTTCTGTGTCAGTTAAACGACGCGAGGTAGGTCTCGACGCATACGTTGCGCTGGCGATCGTGAAGTTCATGGGGTACCCATCATCTATCAAGCTTTTTTACTAGGTAGTAGGTAGGTAGTGACCCTGCCTACAAAGCTGGAGGTCCCGGGTTCGAATCCCAGGTCGGGTCAGTATTTATATGATGAATATTGATACTGGCACCGGGTCTTGGTTGTTATATGTATGTGGTGTCTTCGCTTGGTGCCCAAAACACAAGCTAATGCTTAGTTTGGGGCCTAGACGTTGTTGTGATGTATACGTTATTATTATTATTATTATTATTATTACTTTGCTAATTTGCCGCAAATGGTCCAATATTGTTTTGATGCTAACATCAAAGGCTGCTGCTAGTTTAGCTGTAGTAGTATCATTAGCTTCCACAATCGCCTTCAAATTCATCATTGTTGACCGAAATGTCTGGACGACCACGAGGTTCATTATTTAAGTCATATTTTCTAGAACGGAAGCGGGCAAACCAATAACGGATTGTGCGTTCGTTTGTTAAGTTTTCTCCGTAAACGTTGTTGATGTTACGTGCAGTTTGTGCCGCATTAGTGCCACGACGGAACTCATATTCCATAATTGCACGAATTTTTAAAGTGTCCATTATGACGAAAAATTTTCAAATGTAATGAAAACACAACGTTAATCAATAAACAAGAAACTGACCTTGTAAAAATAATGTCATGTTTTTAGAACAAAATCAAATTGAATTTAGAATTCAGATGATCAATTTTTTTTTTATTGAAAAGTTTCAGTTTTACAACCACTTCTATCCTAGTTCTCAATTTATATATCTAATATCATCCTTTACTATAATCTCACATTTGCAATTTAAAGTTTCACTTCTATTGTGTGGAAACAAGCACACATATCTTTGGGGTCCGTACGTATACCAGAAGCGTCAAATGCTTCTGATACTAGTAAGTGTTACTCGTGTGTCACGGGTAATTGGTGTCCGGCCGTGTCCTTCATACACCTCCGTACGCGGCAATGGACGACAGTAGGTAGCCAGACTCAACTTGGTTGCTTTTATTTTTATGGGCAACGTTACTTGGTAAAAGAAATGCATGACCATTCAGCGGTATCCATACCCGTTACAGCTATTTTTGCTGCACATGGACGACATAATCGAAACCATCGAAGATCACACCGACAGCAAGGATCTTGTGACTGCTCACGCCGTCGGCTGTTCCTCCGTCGGTATACTGCGACCGGGTGTGGTGAGTGTTGTACCGTTGATTTGATTGCACAACCCCTAATGTCACACTTTAACTTTTGACGACCGCTTAGCGTAGTGGGTAGCGACCCTGCCTACGAAGCTGGAGGTCCCGGGTCCGAATCCCATTTCGGGTCAGTATTTATATGATGAATATTGATATTAGTACCGGGTCTTGGTTGTTATATGTAATGTTATATGTCTTCGCTTAGTACCCAAAACACAAGCTAATGCTTACTTTTGGGCCTAGACGTTGTTGTCATGTATACGTTATTATTATAAAAAAACACTTCTCCTTGTAATTCTTCTCTTGTAATGTTCCATTTGTCCGTTCGTCGAACTTTCTATAGATGATCTTATTGGATATCTGTTATGTTAATATTCTTTTAAAATGAGGGAATTCTTAAAAAATACTGCAAAATACAAGACTCTTATTCTGTATGCGTTGTGGGTCCGTGTGTGGTTTGGTTGCGTACTGAACTTTTCATATTTTTTAATACATTGACTATTCGATATTACCTACAGGAAAATTATAAACTTTATTATAAATAAAATTTAATTAAAATTTACTACAACAATTTACCAAAGGAAAAGTCTGCCAAGGCGTACCTTATGTCGTACGAAATGCAGAACCTCGATAATTATGTTTATCCAAAACTGTTATGTGCTTTTGCAACATATTGGTTGGACAGATAGAATGTACGTTACGCCGCCTCACCGAGACCCCTCGGTCAATGGGTCAGGTCTCATCTTCGGCGCTTGAGGCCTCATATTTCTTGGGCTGCCCAATCTATTCTGCTCCGTTTCGTGTTATTAAATAAATGGCTGAATAATCTCGTGATTCCTTTTGTGTCCCTGGACCTTGTGAGGATCTAACGTGAAACAACACGTAGACGTTGTATATTGCAGGCGACGCTGGGACACACAGAAGACGCGTTCGCTGACACGCTCAACCACTGGTACATCCTGTCGGCACACATCGTGCCCAGCGACGACGACCGACGTCGTGGGGTAACTTCTTTTCCCTAGTTATATTTACTTATGACTTTCCAAAATGCACGTTCTTTAAACCTATTTTGTCAGCAATCAAAGATAAAAAATACTTATATGCATGTATAATATTATATGTATTTTTTTTCAGTTCTTCAATTAATATTTTGCTCATTTAAAACTTATTTCTTATTTAAAACTTATTACTTATTTAAAACTTATTACTTATTTATTAAATTATTTTTCAGACACATTGCTGAGTGACGATTAAAATCAGTTTTTTACCAACCGTAATAATTCATCTGTAATGCTACACATGTCTTTGAATAGGTATCGCGGGTCTAGGCGTTATCGGGCATCCCATTCCCCCTTTACTACTTAAGTCTTGGTTGCAAGAAAACGCAAATCAGCCGAGGAACCTTGCCTTAAAATTATGTTAAAATAATTATATTGTAAATTACTACGTTTTGAATTGCGACAGGCGCGAGAGGAAAGGTTCACATCGCTCTGCTACGCAGGTCAACTGCCCGGCTATACCATGGGCTACACAGCAGCCGGCTTGGTCTTCTCTATTAACACGTTGAGTCCACTCCGGCTACGACCGGGCCGCACACGTATGTGTTTTACAAATCGAACAATACTTTATGGTCGTTCCGAACATAGCGTCCTGTAGCATTGCAGTAGCAAATTATAGATGTCAACCTCCTCAAACTCGCATTTGACTCGTATTCAGAGCGGACATAAAGTTTTGTTCCATCTGCACCTTGTCCTTAACAGTGCTTATGCGCTGTTCATAGCCCGGGAGCCTTGACCAAACTTATAGCACTTATCATCATTTACAAAGCGTGCTTGTAAATATTTAGAAAAATGGCACGGGTGTTAGCGGGGATGCTATATCTTGCAACTCGCATGCTTCTCGTGTACAAAACGGACATAAAGTTTTACTCGATCTATACCTACCACACTTTTAATTTATGCAAAAATAAGGAATTTTTTAACGCGCCGTACTTACCCTAAATTACCCATATCTAGTTGATCAAGCAGTATCCGTGAATGAGCACTGTGCGTACCAGTGCCTATAAAAATTCAGCTTTGAAAAGTCGTAACCGAACTTGGTCACGGGTTCTCAGGCGTTGTTAACCCATTATTCTTGTCACTCTTACTCTATTCACTCTAAACCAAATATCTCCGCAGCCCGCACGTTCTTAACTCGTGCAATGCTGGCGGCTCATGACTTCGAAGAGGCACGTCGGTTGCTGCTGGACGAGGGACTGGGCGCCGGCAACGGTTGCTCCATCAACATGTTGTGGACTGATGGAGACGTGGGAAGCACAGCGCTCTACAATGTTGAAGTGGCACCAGCGACAAACGATGAACCACGCTCGTTACTAGACGTTCGCTCTTATCCTTCTGCATCTGGGACCGCTACCCAGCAGCTGATTCATTGTAACAGGTGCCAACGCGCAGTAAAATAGCACCTTATTTGTTTTAATATTTCGAACGTAGAGTTTGTTTGACCCATGTAATTGGGGAAATATGTACACAGGTCAGTTATTTATTGTTTAAAACTAGCTATCTCTTAAGAGCACAACGCGCCAACAACTCGCTAGCGGGGTACAGACAAGGTAGGCCAACAACTAAGTAATTCTGCTACAGTGCTTGACGTAAATTATTTTCTTGATGGAGCATTAATCACTATGTGGGTATGGTTTAGATTCTTTGCGCCTGGGCTAGGTTTCTCCAAAATACACATTTGAATCCATTTTTTCAACAAATAAATTTTGATACAAAAATTCAGGACCAAAAATGTATCTCTTTATTTCTTTAACTAAATCTTTAGATCGTTTAAACTTGAATTGAATTATTGTATAATTTATAATAATGTTATATCGACGGTAATAATTGATTGAAATAATATACTAAACAGATACTTTGTAATAAAATAAAAACTATTAATTTTCGTTGCCGCTCGCCTAGACGAGATCGGGCGTCCCATCCAAGGGGCATCTCACTCTTTTTTATTTCGGCCAGACCGTGTAAACGAACGCCAATCGACCGAGGGACCTAGATTCAAGCACGGTGACATACCCGCTTCCTGAATTTGCCCTCCAATGGACATAATTATATTCTGCACATAGGTATGAGCGACTGCGCGTAGAAGAGGTACGCGGACCTATCATAGCGAGCAGCGCGGCGCGATTAGAGGTTATAAGGTCGAAGCCGGCGCCCACCACACGGAACCACATAGCTACCATTCTGTCAGATACCACGGGTCCAGATTTTCGCGTCTTTGAGACGCGTACAGACGCCCGAGTGTTGACTATTGCCGCTGGTGAGTACGTGTTGTCATAATGTGCCGGCGCGTGGCGGTAACGACACAATAATCTTGGTCAACACCTAGTTAACCTTAGATTAATGTTGCTATTGCCGACGCAGCGGCGGTCACTCGCAGTAGAGTTAAGAACCATAAATAGTCATAGTTTCGATGGAAAAGCCTGTCCAATTTATTATTTTATTTACATTTTTTAAGGTATTTTTTCGTTGATCGGTACGTTATTAAGAAAAGTACTTACGTCGGGCACTGCACTGCACTGCAACATAGACACATCTGAACTCGTTTAAGGTCACGCACGCTACGGCTATATGTTTCTAAACTATTCTAATTTCTTTGTATATGGCATGTTCGGCTGAACGTAGTCCCAACTTATAAAGCGTGTAGAGTTATAGAACTAAACAAAACGTTTCAAAAAAGAAGATGAGTGATTAAAAAAAAATTTAACATATTTTTTCCGATAACCGTTAGTTTGCGCTATCTGAAATTCTCTGTGTTTTCTCTACACGCTCTATAAGTTTGAACTACGTTCAGCCGAATACGCAGGATTTACCTTGTATGTATGTCTCACACACCTATTTGCTACGGAAACGCGCTATCATGCATGACAGGTGGAGGTCCTCGATCAAACCACACTTAATTTTGAGCGAACAATTGTTTTAATCCATGCCAAATTATGGCGTGCAGGTATATTCGACTTGGAGGCGCGTTCGTGGAGCCTATACATCGACAAGCCAGCAGAGTCGGAGCCAGTAGCTGTTCTGCCACTGCAATTTGCGCCACTCGCCTCACCACCTACCGTCATACAACTCATCAAATAAATCCAAAAATCAAACCAAAATTGTTGCAACTATTTATCAATAATAGCGATTTTAATTCATCACAGTCAATATTATTTATCGTAACTAATATTACAGAAGTGAATGTGTATTTGGTTGTTGTTTTTTTTACAACGTAACCTTAGATAACCTTACTACTTACCGTCGTCATACCAATCTATACTAATATTATAAAGCTGAAGAGTTTGTTTGTTTGTTTGTTTGAACGCGCAAAGCTCAAGAACTACTGGTTCAAATTGAAAAATTATAGTTGTGTTGGATAGTCCATTTATCAAGAAAGGCTATAGGCTATATTACATCACGCTACGACCAATAGGAATGGAGCATCAATGAAAAATGTTGCAAAAAACGGGAAAAATTATTCCTTTTGAGAGCTTCCGTCGCGCGCGCTGCGTAAACGGTTGATGTTAACCAAAAATCATGTATTACGGAATTGTTCCCCTTTAAAAGTTCTAACCAAAAGTCCGCGACAGTATATGTGTATCTTTTAAGGTTAACTTACTATAACCTTTTTTATGACAATCAAATTTGTTCTAACATTATGTACTATTTGCGAAGATGTTTTTTAAACGTGATATTAATCCTTATCAAATTAAATACGTTAGTTGTGTTAAGCATTTCATGCATATTATAATTGCCCTTTACACCACACAATTTAAATTAATATCTTAGCAGTTTTTATCGAAATATGAAAACTATAGCGGGAGAAAATAAATTCGCTGTCTGCCTCGGTTCGTTAACTTTTTACTTCCAATCCACGCAATAGACTTTGATACGGTTTTCAGTATTATCTTATTTTCTTATTATCTTATAATCTATTAATCTATATAATAGAAATACTTATTATAAAGCTGAAGAGTTTGTTTGTTTGTTTGAATGCGCTAATCTCTGAAACTACCGGTCGGATTTGAAATTTTTTTTGCCTTTGATAGCCTGAATCTAGCGGAGGGTTATAGGCTATATATATTAAAACGAACTGTGTGTCTATTCGAGCAAATAGGTTTCGGCCAAAACAGCTTAACCGATTTTGATGAAACTTTACACATATGGAAAGGATGTAGTCAAAAGTGACATACAGAACTTTTTGTATGTCTGTCTGTAGGTCCATCTGTCTAAACCAATTTTAATGAAACATCATAAGTATGAAAAGAAGGTCGTCAAAACTAACAAATGTTACTTTTTGTCCGTCTGTCTGTCTGTACGTGTATCTGTCTATTTGAGCTAATCTCCAAAACGGCTAAACAGATTTTAAGGAAACTTCGCAGACGGGAAAGAAGGTTGTCAAGAGATTTGACATTAGCCACTTTTTGTCCGTCTGTTTGTCTGTACGTCTATGTGTCTATTCAATTCAATTTTATCTATTCGAGCTAATTTCCACTACGGCTGAACAGATTTTAATGAAACTTTGCAGACGTGAAAAAAGATTCCCAAGAGTGTCATAAGCAACTTTTTGTGTTTTTTTGTGTGTCTATCTGTCTGTCGTTTGTCCACACTGATCTATCAACTACTACAGCCAAAACTACTAAGTCTAGGAAGCTTAAATTTGGAACATAGGTTTATTTTATATCGTGAGCATTAAGTTAAGAAAGGCTTTTTTAGAAATTTCAAACTTAAGGATGGGAATGGAGGGACTCAAATAATGACGTGTTTCAGGGTTTTTAGATTTCCACATTTTAAGGGTGGAAAACGGGAGATGAAAAATTGTATCGGTTTTTTTAAAGGGTGGAAGGGGAAAGAAGATTGAAAGTTTGAATGGGTGTAACCAAAATTGGTTCCAGCAAAAAGTACGTATAAACCATCTCGAACGTTAATAGTACCTATAACAGGAATTCGTAGTCTACGCAAGCGAAGCTGCGGGCGGTCGCTAGTTATCAAATAGAATAATGAGTCAATTTTATTTGTTTATCTTAGTTAATAGTAATAATACCTGGGACATTCCACACATCGCCATCTAGTCCTAAACTAAGCAAAGCTTGTATTATGGACACTAAACAACTGATATACATACTTCAATAAGCTTTACAATATCTATACTAATATTATAAAGCTGAAGAGTTTGTTTGTTTGTTTGTTTGTTTGAATGCGCAAATCTCAGCAACTACTGGTTCGAATTGAAAAATTATTTTTGTGTTGGATAGTCTATTTATTGAGGAAGGCTATAGGCTATATGTATAAAATAATACTATATGTCTGTCTGTCTATTCGAACAAATCTCCAAAACGGATAAACTGATTTTGATGAAACTTCACAGATACGGAAAGGAAGTGGTCAACAGTGAAATACACTACTTTTTGTATGTCTGTATGTACGTCCATCTGTCTATTCAAGCTAATCTCCAAAACGGCTACACCGATTTTAATGAAATTTCAAGGGTATGAAAAAGAGGTGGTCAAAAGTGGCATACGTTACTTTTTGTCTGTTTGTCTGTCTGTACGGCTATGTGTCTATTCGAGCTAATGTCCAAAACGGCTGAACATATTTTAATGAAACTTTGCAGACGTGAAAGAAGGTTGTCGAGAGTGACATCAGCTACTTTTTGTGTCTGTCTGTCGTTTGTCCTCACTTATGTATCAGCGGAGATAAAGCCGAAACTACTAAATTTAGGAAGCCGAAATTTGGAACAGTGGTTTATTTTATAACGTGAGTATTAATTCTTTAAAAAAGGATTATTTGGAAATTTCAAATTTAAGGAGGGAGGGATGGAAGGGCTTTGTATGAGAGTCTTTGTTCTTTTAAGTTAGAAACATAAAAATTTTAACATACATAAATAATGACGTGTTTCAGAGTTTTTGGATTTCCACATTTTAAGGGTGGGAAACGGGAGGTGAAAAGTATGGGAGTATCGGTTTTCGTAAAGGAGTGGGGAGAATGAAGATTGAAAGTTTGAATGGGTGTATCGTTTCAGCAAAAAGTACGTACAAACCATTTCGATTGTTAATACTACCTAAAACAGGTAGTCTACGCAAGCGAAGCTGCGGGCGGTCGCTAGTATACACATATATAGATATTTTACATCCAGACACGGAACAAATAGATATGTTCATGCACATAATATAATTATGATTATTAGGTCTATTTTTTCTTTTTAGTATATGTTAACGACTTGCTTTACTCTGTCAAGAATAATGTCGAGATGTTATTGTTTGCTGGTGATGATCCCTTAGTATTTGAAGTTAACAGAAAGTAATTTACTTACGACGATGTAAACAGTTCAATCTCCAAGATAGTCGAATAGTTCACAGTTTATAATTTATTATTAAATAAAAAGAAAACCAAATACATAAGATTCTTGTTACCGAAAGTCAAACAGATGCCTACACATATCGTCATTAAAAAAGAAAAATTGGACCTTGTGAATTCAACTGTACTCTTGGGAATCACCCTAGACGCAAAATTGCAGTGGGTGCAATGTCATATTACTAACTTGCCAAAAAGGCTCAGTTCTGTAGCTTACGTTGTAAAAAGGATTCGCTTTCTTTCAAACCGATTTTTTTTATTTTAGCGGGTTTCATAGCTTGATAACTTATAGCATTCTGCAGTGGGGACACGCTTCTAAAGTACACACAATCTTCGTGCTTCAGAAGTGAGCTGTTCGAGCAATCTATAAACAAGGATCTAAAGTATCACAGACAAGTTTAAGGAAATCAACATAATGACATTGCCGTATCAATATATATGTATTTGAAAATATAATGTACTTCTAGCATTCTATTCTATCAGCAATTTTTATACCGCACTGCAGCAACTTAGAGCTTTCCTGCTCCACCACGCTGCTCCAATGCGGGTTGGCGGATTGTATCGACTGCCATCTATTGATAGCAACAAAAATGTTGTGAAATCCATAATGCAAATACAAGAAACAAGAAAAACTTGTTAACCATGTTAGCCGTCTCAGTAAAATCACAAAATCTTTTAAAGGGCAATGTATACGCTTTCACAATGAGATCCTAATTGACATTCAAAATCTACCTCTTAACAAGTTTAAAATTACAATAAAAAGAAAGCTTTATGCAAAAGCTTATCATAAAGTATCGAACTACTTACTTAGATGATAAAAATCCATGGGTGTAAGCCGCTCGCCTATTTGCTTGTTTCAATAATATTCATCTTTAAACACTCATTGTTAAAATAATTGCTTATAATTTTTTTTTAAAAGGCATACCTCAATTTCTTGCCTATTCTTCTGAGAGGAACCAGCATTTTTTGTGGCGAAATTTTTCCACAACTATGAAATATATTTGAATGATTGATAATAATCAATAATGTTCCATTTCATTTTGAAATAAAAAAAAATCGCCTATGAAGGAGAGGTTGGTGGCGAATCGCAGGGACAATTTGTACGTAACAAAATGATCATAAACTGCATAAAATGACTTTTTTTTTGTAGTTTTTAGTAAATTTTTTTTGTTTCGTTTAGCGTTATTAGGATGGAAGAAAAAAGTTGTCTTATGCGATATTTGTGAACTAATGTGTGCGTGTGACTCCTTTTTTTCTTCAATGAAGTACGGAGATAACGCATCTAAGTATAAATATCATTGTTCCCATCACAATTATATGGGAATAGGGCAATTTCATTAAAATGCATCGCTGGGTAGAGGTCGCTAAGTGCCGGCTAACTCGGTTACTGCCAGTTCAATCTCATTACTGGATACAAGACGCCTGCTTTCTTGTCTGTCCGTAGTTGTGAAGATTAACTGCTTTTGATAATATGTTGTACATGTAGTGGAATTTTCGGAAACGGAACAATAGTGTAGGTAAAAGAAAATATTTTTAGAAATAACACAGATACAATTTTACAACAACAGAAATAACTTTATAACGGACCTGAATATACCTAAAATTGGTTACCGTGACGCACCTTGTGCCCACTTTCAGATCCACCATAAAGTTTTATTGAAACTGTACTAGCTGAGCAATTATCAATTATTAGTAGATATTAAGCTTTGATTGGTTTATTGAGCTTTACTTGAGAATATTTGAATATTTTTTTAAATTATTTTTTCGATAACAATGAGACTGACAGAGAAACTTGTGATTTTCCTGTTGTCTACGATTCAGAAGGCTAATTTTATAAATATCAAAATATGTTCAGAAGCCTGGAACATTGGAGGCAGGAAACAACATTTTCATAAACGTTGTGAGGTATATATTTCAAAAAATGTGTTTAAATTAAAAAGATGCACACGTTTTTCAAATCTTTTAAAGCAGATTTTTCAAAAAAAATATCTCACAAGATACAGAAAAACCTCGTTATAAGAAAGCCCGATTCAACTTAATTTAAAAACCAATTTAAAGATACGGAACCTCAAAAAAAAAAAAACTTTCGAAAGAAAATATAACAAAAAACAAGGATTTTATGGTCAATGCGGTGTTAAAGGAAGCCCAGTTGTCCGTTTGTGGTACTAGTGGGACCAAAGGAGTAGCATTAGTAAAGTGGGACTATTGGAAATTAAAGTGTCTATAGTTTCTTGTTTATTGCCTTTTCATTATTATGGTACTAGTGGGACAAAAGTTCTCATTAGTCTCACATGGTACAGTTTTATAATGGGAACGAAGGAAATTTTAAATATCCGAAGCTGACAAGCTGCATGTAACGATTAATGAATGTCAAACGAAACAAGTACGTAAGGGTCGTGCCTATTTCTTCTGTTTCTAAAACAAGTTATTTTTACTGACCATTTCAATGTTAATTAACGCCTAGAGCAAAATATGCTTAATCGATCACAAATAATTTACCGATTTGTCCTTCTTTGTTTTCCCTTGACATTTTTACATTAAACGGCAATTAATTAATCAAATAATTTTGTTCCGGCATCGGGTTTTATTAAGAACTTAAGTTTATTTCGCTATCCAACAATATATAGCTATTTAAATAGATTTTATATTGTTGCTAATTGTAATAGAATCTGTTGTCACCTTGTCAACAACCAAGTATTGTGTATACTGATAATTTTACATAAATAAAAAAACATGATTCCAGTCTTACCAACTTTTAAGAAATTCTTTTATTACATATTTGATAAAAGTACGAATTTACTAGAAGCCCTCTTCTGCGTTTACCGTCTAACCACTCATACTCTAGCTAACTCGAGTAACATAGCGAGTTTCAGTTCGAGTTTCAGCGTGCGAGGTCCCCGCGTGCCAGTCTTCATCCCCGCGAAATACCTGCGCGCTGGTCTTCAATCTCACAAAATTACGTAATGTCACTTCGATACTGTGAAGTAACATTAATGACTCTATTAAAACCTCGATTAAAACCAAACGCTGCTGTCAAATTAATTTACTCTATTACATACTGTCGTACGCGACCGGCGCTGAGGTTTGTGTGCGTTTACACCCGCGTTGGCCTGCGCGGGGAGAGGAGCCAAAACCCCGGGGTCTAGACACGCCCACATTTAATGCGTTTAGCTCAGGGTTGGCGCGTCCACGTATAATTACAATATTAAACAACAATAATTGATTTGTGCGTTCATCAGTTTAGTAATAATGCTAACTTATAAATAATAAACATAAATAATTAAATAATGTTATTTAGTTAATAATTAGTAAGTATACAAGTAAGTATGCTCTCAACCGGCTGCCCAAAATAACTTTGGGTTTATTTTATATAAAATGTTAGAATCCTGTTTAAGTATAACTGTGAAGTGTACAAATACATAACATTATTTTATTTTAAATTAAACGTCGTGATAGCCCAGAGCGCAACGAACCTGTCTCAAATTTATAAGGCCATGGTTCGAATCCGGGCGTGTACCAATGAGTTTTTCTGACTTAAGTACACAATATCACTGACACCGTGCTTCGGAGGGCACGTTAAGCAGTCGGTCCCGGACGCTGTCAATAGATGGCGGTCGTTACAGTTCCCAACCCGCAGTGGAGCAGCGTGGTGGACTTAAGCTCCAAGCCCCCCTCCTCACCCTGGGGGAGGCCTAAGCCCCTGCAGTGGGGTAAAAATGGGCTGATGATGATGATGATGATGATGAAATTAAACGTTACATATAGTACATATAAAAATAGTTACAAGCTGAAACAGGTAATTAATTTTTTTTTAAATTGTTTAAATGAAGTAATTTTCTAAAATAATATCAGTGAAATATTTAAAAAATCAAAATTTATAACCAAATTATAGTTCCAATCAAACTTTATGGCGGATCGGAATACAACGCTATAGGCATGCTTGCGCAGGTTCAATCATATGCCCCTCGCTCCCCTGCGTCCTGCTACACCTAAAACTGGTTACTGCGATGCGACTTGTACCTATGTTCACATCCGTCATAAAGGTTGATTGGAACTATATTAATATTTAATATGTCCTGTTAGATAGAGAGGTCAATATCATACGATGTGACGTAAGGCCACTTAAAACAATGTTGAACTTCTTTTTCAAAAAAAAGAGAGAAACTTTTAATGCTCATTAGTTTCATGTTCTCCAATCGCATATAATTTTGTTTATAATTTTTGTTATCGTATAAAGTCTATTTTTATATTTCATAAAAAATCCGTATGGGTATCATTTTCCAGGTAATTCAATAGTAACTTTAAGAGGGAAATGGAGATTTTTTTCAAAAACTTTTATGTCTGTTACTTCTTCGTAGTTAAACTACCAAACCGATTTTTAAATACGCAGAATAACATGGCGTATGTGACGTCATAACAAATCCAATCTGACGATGCATAATCTTTAGCTCAATCAGTTACACTAAATTTGCCTGCTTCTTATAGAATTAATAAAGTGGTTATTTTAATACAGTGGACATGTCTATTTTAACAAAATGTCCATTTCGTGACATTTCATGACTTTTTTGACATTAGTGGGATGGTGGTGTTGGTCACAGGTAGCTCAAAACTGTGTTGTGGGGATCAAGTGCTAAGGTTTATGTTCAGCAGTGGATGTCCGGTGCCTGAAATTATGATAACAATAATAAAACAAAATAATAAAACTTATCTACACCTCACTTTGACATGAACAATTCGTTTAATTCTTCTTTAAACTTGACCCTTATTTGCAATAGTTGACTGACACCAACCTAATGCTTCGCTCGTCAAGTCAATTTTACATATACATCGGTTGATTAAAACTCTTTTGTTTCAACAACCTTATCTAAATTCAACGAACACGTATGGTGTACTCAAAATAATACAATGTTTTCGGCATACAAGTATGTTTTATAAAGACGAAAAAAAAAAAAAACTAAACGTACTTTATATTGGGACGACGCATTCTAATTTAAGTCTGAATCATTTGATTTGTTAAATGTATTAGTTGTTAATATGATCCGTGCTAGCTGTTTCATATACATTTGGCTTGTCATGTTTTTAACATAACATTTTTCCCGTGTGTCTTGTTTTGTACATTTGCTTCTTGCAGTCATCCCATTTGTACGTCATCTAGGCGTCGATCTTTTCGTATCCTTTCACACAGTCCATTCACCTCCGTTTTGGTGTTTTTCTCTCTACATTTCCTCCTCACACTTCCGTGTTCTTCACTATTTTAGTTACATGGCTTTCCTCGCTCCTGTATAAATTCACATAACATCACTTATTTGAAATTTAGACCATAATAGAGCAGATTTGAGAATATTTTGTAGATTGTGTCTGTTTTTTCTATTAGTTTACCTAGAAAGGTTCACAAAGTTACTTACGCCCACTTTAAAAATGCCGTCTGATCACCTCGGGATTCCACTTGTGATTGTCGGTGGCCACTATGAGACCAGTAAATATTATATATACGTACAAGATGGTTTGGAGAAAACTGTCGTTAAAACAGACACGACATAAATTTCTATATTTTTAATGGGAAAAAATTATTCGATTCGTGGATTGGGGTAAGGGATTTGAGTGCTTAGAAATAATCGTTATGTAAGAATTTTTTTTCTTTAATTTAGAATTTTCTGAACTGATGATAGGAGGACTGCAATCTTTCCTTGTTATGTCATTAGGTGGGACACGTTATTTCAGAAAAACGGCTTCGGTTGGTAGTCTAAGTAGTAAGTTGTTTAAAACTTTTAATACCGATAATAACTCAGTTCTATTGTATACATGTCAACCTCTTTTCGTCGGAAAATACTTCATATTGTCGAGAATAAGAAAAGTACTAAGTGACAATAATTTTAGACTTACAAACTTTTCGCATAAGAGCTAAAAAAGTGACGGAGATTCATAAAATAAACTGAAAAAAGGGCGCTGCGTGGTGAGTGATGGCGGCTCTGTCGTGACAGATGTCGGCTTGTCCCACGATTTGTCCTGCTGAATTTTTTACGAGCATCTAAATTATTATGTATGTCGGGCACTACACGTCTTTACGTTTTCGTATTTATCAGGCGACACATCTGTAACTTAAGGCCAGTACATTTTAACGCATATTTCATACATCTATATCGTGTCGTGATAGCCGAGTGGTGGCGACTCTTGTTTAGAAGGTCGTGATTCGAATCCCAGAAAAACCGGCATTTACCAATGAGTTTTTTTCTGACTTAAGTACATAACTATCACTGACTCCGTGCCTCGAAGAGCACGTTAAGCAGTCGCTGTCGATTGCCATCATTAGATAGCAGCTGTTAAAATCTAACCCGCGCTGGAGCAGCTGGCTTAAGCCCTACAGTGGTGCATAATAGGCTGATATGGTAATATATAAACTTTTTATATTATTACATTACTTTCGTAAACATTATGCTTTATTGCTATAATAATAAGATTGTTGGTAAGTAAGTAATAGTGTGGGCTAGGATCCTATATTGTGCACATAATTAATAATAATACTAATAACAATAATCGTTTATTTATTTTCCCACCACAATAAAAATATGATTACTTATATGATTTTTATTTGGATAGATTGATATGGTTTCCATATAAATTTTTTCAAAATGAAGAAAACAATGGAAATAAATATACTCCAGACCTCCTCTTCGACACGATGCGTTGCCTAGGCCTATATTAATAATAAATCATGATCAAGTTCAAATCGGTCTTAAGACCTACCAAGTCTGTATTAATTAAAAACGCATTTTGAGTAAACGACTGAAAGCGACTCAGCATACGCATCACATGCCGTTATCTGATCATTCACATTTAAACACACAGTTGATACTGTTCTCAACACGATCTTGAATGTGATTTATTAATACCGGGTCTAGAATTGGATCAAACAAAGATGATGTAAATATAAAGTCCACACGTACGACCAACAAAAACACATACAAATAGAAAGCTCCGTCTAACTGTAATGAAATTGTTTGTGACATTACCTGCACTAGCTTCCAACGTCACATTCGGCACAACAGACAGAAACGTATTCAAGAGGCAGACGTCGCAGTCACATCGAGTTCCCTCGAGAACTTACCGAATCGAAGCTCTTACAGGACAAGAACGAGCACACCACTTGATCTGTCACTTGTCTAGTACAATCTTGCCGTTCTGTATACCTATATTTGTGATCGTCTAAGATCTCGATCAGTCTTGTGAACCATCAATTCTTATCCTAAACGAAATATTGTTCATACACTAAAAATATATTAATATACATTACTAAGAAGGGTTGACACCCTAAATTCGGTCTACGCTATTTTTTAATTAAAAGTGTAAAGTAAAAGTAATTATATTATAAATAATGTGTAAGGAAAAAAAGTTGTTCTACTCAGTTATAAAATAATTAGTTTTAATTAAAAATGGCCTGGATTAAGGGTACCAACCTTCCTTAGTAAAGTTTATTAATATATTTTGTAGTATATTAAGAATATAACCGTGACATTGATATCGATCTATATTGTACAAGTATAGGAATGATAAGACGTCTACTGTCTAACCATTTCTTTGGCGAGAGAAGTGACATGGGTTCTGATGAGTGATTCAATGCAAAATAAGTTATATATTATTAACTATTGTTATAGGTGGTTTGTGTTTTTATGTGTTCATTTTTCTTTCAGTTTTTTGTGTCTTGGTTTGTGTGTTTATTTTATTGTTATGTGTAGGTGCTACGTGGTCTCAATTTGTGGAAACTTGTTTTGGCTTGTTGTAACGTTGATCACCGTGTCTTTTTTTTAATTCCATATTTTAGTTATAATTAAAATTAAAAAATAATATTTCGCTTGGGAAAATGGTGAGGGGTTCAAAAGATACATCGGGATCTTGTACTATGTATTTTATTATATCTTCTGTACATCGCCGGCATACAAATCTAAATAAATATTTGATAGAAATACATATTTTAGAGTAGTATATAAATTTTGTAAGGCCGTTTAATAATTTGTTTGCCGCCATGTCGTTCCGCTGTGTGATTTAAGAGTTTAAATTAAATTTATTCAGTTTATTTTAAATTAAATTATTAAAAGATTGTCACTTCGATCGTTTCCATTGTATTTCATCACGGGGGCGTGGTTTAATTATTAACTTTATTTTATTTTTATTATTTGCTGTTAATGCAGCCGTAGTAGCAAATACTTCATGAAAATTTAAAGTGTAAGCAATTATTTCACGAGCGCCAACCACCAAAAACATCGAACAAGACACGTTCTTGAATGGGAACCCCTATTATTTTTAATTTAATTTAATTTTTATTATTTATTGCTATACCGGCTATAGTAATATATACTTTGTGAAAATTTCAAGTGCCTACCTATTACGGATCAGATGATACAGCCACAGAGTATTATTATTTAGACTGTGATACAGCCCTGCGGCAGACGGACGGACGGATGGACGGACAGTGAAGCTTTAATAATAGAGTTCCCGTTAGTACCTATTGAGTACAGAACCCTAAAAATGATAACAGACCGGTCG
Organism: Luffia ferchaultella; assembly: GCA_949709985.1. Taxonomy (NCBI): domain Eukaryota; kingdom Metazoa; phylum Arthropoda; class Insecta; order Lepidoptera; family Psychidae; genus Luffia; species Luffia ferchaultella. Next base: position 884,807 of record OX453259.1, read on the forward strand.
TTAGTCGATTCATTGGACAAGAATTATCGATCGTGGTAGAACACGACCGCCCTGTACGAACCTTTCGACCATAGATCTTCTTAGCTCCATTTAACACGCTCATTTTCCACCCACTTCCAAGATGGGAAATGTCTTTCGGGAAAGTTAACACCTCTTGGAACACAACATCCATTTTTCATCGGACAATATAAATACTTACTACATCTTTGATTAAGTTAATGTCACTTTTGGTATAAAACATTTTTATCTACTTTTGCTATTGCCATTCCATCCGAAATCCAACATGCGATTTTTTAATTTTTTTTTTGCTAGGTGAGCATTTATCTGTTTATATATTTGTTTGAGTACTTATGACTCATTTGTGCATTATACCTATTTTGATAATGTAATATATGACAACCAATGCGTCCTACCTACAATGACGTACGGTGCCGAAACGTGGACTCTTACGGCAGGACTGATCCATAAATTCAAAGTCGCTCAGCGTGCTATGGAGCGGGCTATGCTCGGTGTTTCTTTGATGGATAAAATCAGAAACACTGAAATCCGTCTAAGAACTAAAGTTGTCGACATAGCCGAAGCGATCAGCAGGCTGAAGTGGCAATGGGCCGGTCATATTTGTCGTAGAACTGATAACCGATGGGGTAGACGAGTTCTCGAATGGAGGCCACGTACCGGAAAGCGAAGCGTTGGACGCCCCCCGGCCAGGTGGACAGATGACCTGAAGCGCCATACCGGGGGTAGTTGGATGCGAAAGGCGGAGGACCGTGTGTGGTGGCGAGCCTTGGGTGAGGCCTATATCCTGCAGTGGAGAGACACGGGCTGATGATGATGATGATGATGATGAATATATGACATGTTGTATTTCACCTAGCGTTACTATAGAGTATTAAATCAAATCAAAATATCTTTATTTCGTAGAGTGAATTTTATTACTTTGTGGAAGAACGTCGAACGACGAACGAAGAATACCCAAGAAACTGAGGGACGCTCTTTTTAACAAAATTATAAACAATTTATTAACAATAAGTGTTTAAAGATTAATATTATTGAAACAAACTGATAGGCGTATAACAATATTTAAAATGATAGGTAGTATAACAATGAACAGAAACATAATGTTGAGTTGGCCTTCACCATATACATTAGAGTATGACGTGATAGCTGAGTGGTGGCGAGCTCGCTTCTTATTTTAGAAAGTCATAGTTCAAATCCCAGAAATAGGCATTCATGTACCAATGAGTTTTTTCTGACTTAAAAGTACATAACTATATCACGGACTCCGTGGCACGAAAAGCACGTTAAGCCGTCGGTCCGGTTAAAATTGTTAAAATCCACCACCTCGCACTGGAGCAGCGTGGTAAATTACGCTCTAAGCACCCTCATCCCAAGGGCTGACCTACGCCTTACAGTGGAGCATAAAGAGGTGATATGGCCCCATATTTGACTGACCGATCGGCCGAGTGGTTAGAGGTTCTAACTATGAAGCCAAGGGTCGCGGGTTCGAATCCCGCCCGGGACAAATATTTGTGTGCATGAACATGTCTATTTGTTCCGTGTCTGTGTATAAAATATTTATATATGTACCTATATATTATAAAAAAAGAATATTCAAGTATGTATGTCTGTTATATAGTAACCCATAACACAAGCATAATACTTGCTTGCTTTGGGACTAAATGGTACTGTGTGGTATAACTCATGTATTATTCTAATGTATTATATGGTACGGTTTATGTAGGTTAAAAATTAATGAACTGTGAGAACTATACGTAATCAACAGACATTTTGCGTGTAAAACTAATAACATTAAAAATTTTAGTTGATTTCTAATAAAACGTATGAATGAAAAGTGTTTTCGAATAACAACTATTCTATTTACCAATATAAATAGATATCTCAGCTCTATGTTTATCAATCGAAAGTTTCACCAAGAAGCAGGGACAACGTCAACGTTGCATTCACATAATCACGACAAAGGCTTTATTATTAAATCAGTATACGCGCCGATGCACCCCTGTAGTTTCTCTTCCCTTCTATTTCCCCTCTGACGTCACGGGTTCCCCTTTCCCTGTCCCTGTGACGACTGTTCTTTCTCCCGTGGCCATACCAGTTGACGATGGTAGCGTGTTGCGACAACGTAAACAATGAGTAGCCACAGCAATAACTTTTATTTGAGTACAGGGCGCATGTATCAGTGTACATAAAAAAAACCAGCCAAGTGCGAGTTAGACTCGCACACGGAGGGTTCCATGCTACCGTACAATATAAAAAAAACACGTTTCCTGTATGGGAACCTTTCATTAAAAACTTTATTTATTTTTATTGTTTATTATTATAGCGGCCGTTATAGTATTCACTCTACAAAAATTCCAAGTTTCAGCAAATCTCCTCGCAATCCACCTCACAAATACGAATCACCAATAACGCCAAAAACACGTTGCTTATATGGGGACCCCTTTTAATTATTGACTTTATTTTATTTTTATTATTTTGAATTATAGCAGCCATATAGTAATAAAAATTCTGGGAAAATTTCAAGCGTTATCTATTACCACAGATCACAGTGCATTGGAATAGGTTAGAGTCGGCATGGAGGTGGTTACGCTGTCCCCTTCAAATATGCAATATGTTGCGTACTTAAAATAAATCTCTTAACTTAAACTAAAATGCGACATCATATACACCAAAGATTCAAGGGAAAGAGATGAACAATTTAACTATTTTTTTAAATGATATAAATCTAGGGCGACCGTTTACGTATGCCTAACATTTATATTTGTTTTGTGAGTAATTATTTTCGAGACACGTATCTCTGAAGAAATACTGTCACATAGCACCTCTAACCTACTCGATTCTCCGTGGGTCAGACAATACAGCACTGTGGCAGACAAAGGGACGGAAAGACGGATAGCGAAGTTTTAGTTATTTAATTATATTATATTTTAATTGGTAATCCTACAGTGTTACCGTAAAATATTACACAATCAAGTTTAATCTCAAATAAGGCCAAACATATTTTATTCTAATAGGGTAATAGAATACCCGCTAAACCTACATGGCGTAATATAAGGAAAAATAGATTTCTCCACCTGCGCACTAAAACCATGCATCGTATAGGTATGTCTGTTGTTTTGTGCCTCAATATTGAGATCCTAAGACTGGTGTGTGTAAATACCTAATGTTGATGAAATGATAATTTTATTATAACAGCCATCTGACACAAATGGCGCATGTGTTGGCTTCAAACTGAGTTAATAGTACCAATACTCGATAACCAAGACACACGCTAGAAATTTTTCCAACATTATTGTTTTGAATAGCATGGTTTGAACACTTAAACAGACTGTTTTTTAGATATATTTTCGCGCCTAATGACATGATACGGCCGATTTGTAAAGCCCTCTTATCATCAAATGTCTCAGTGTTTTTCTTCGTTTAGGAACTGCAGTAAAATAAAACCCCTTAAATAGGATCAGTTTATAGCTCTCTGCTTTCGATCCTACTTTAAATTCGGAAAAAAAACAAATCGATCTATTTGTTTTCTCAAAAACTGAAATTTTCATGTCGTCTATACTGACGAATACGTACTTTTTCATGTTCTATAAGCTGTAGAGCATGTAGATGCTCTGTATGTTATAACTACGTTCAATTGAACATCATAGGTATATTATGTTTACTGATCTAGTCTATTGACAACAACCGGGACCGACTGCTTAACGTGCACTGCGTGCTCACGGAGTCAGTGATAGTTAATGTACTTAAGTTAGAAAAACTCATTGGTACACACCCGGATTCGAACCACAGCCACATGGACTTATAGATTTGAAACAGATTTGCTGCGCTCGGGCTATCACGACACCCCCCTCATCTTGGTGACGGTGACATCTGACGACCGCTTAGCCTAGTGGGTAGCGACTCTGCCTACGAAGCTAGAGGTCCCGGGTTCGAATCCCAGGTCGGGTCAGTATTAATATGATGAATATTGATACTGGTACCGGGTCTTGGTTGTTATATATATAAAAAAAAAAAATATTTATATATGTATATATAATAAAGAATATTTAAGTATGTATATCAGTTGTCTAGTAACCCATAACACAAGCATAATACTTGCTTACTTTGGGACTAGATGGCTCTGTGTGGGAAGTCCCATGTATTATTATTATTATTATTATTATTATTATTATTATCTTGATGGGAGGCCTAAGCCCCTGCAGTATAAAAAAGGGCTGATGGAAAGGTATGATCTAGAATTGGACTTAGCTTCCCAAATCTTTCTAAACGAATAAAAAAACGAATATATTTAATAATAGCACATCTTTTGAAATTCGCCATATTATCATTAGGCGTGATTCGTGTAATTTGAAATGCTGCATCTGCCGACGGTCTAAACATATGAGTTTCCTTCGGAATTTATTTGATTCGGCAACAGTTATAAAATCCGCTGCTCCAGGTATCGCTACGCTTATGGTAAAACCAGATCTGCGACCTAAGTCCAAGTTGTCGGCACTAGTGGAATAAGTTTTGTCGCGTGTCCCGCCAAGTTTCGTCGAGACCTCTCCCCTCACCCCCTCCACCCCCGACGAGTCGCTGCGATGCCTAGCCATAATCCGGGACTACAGGTAATAGAGTTTCTTGGAATGGTACGAGTTATTAACTAGACAAGAAAAATTGAAGTTCTCTGGAAAATGTATGATTGGGTATATTATTACACAGATATACGCTTCAATATCAAATGCTTGGGATTAAATTGCTCTATTCCACTTTGTTTTTAAAGATAATAATTTATAGTGTCGTCACTTAAAAAAAATCTACAGATTTCTCGCCTCTCGCAACTATCGGAGGATATTGAAAATGAACATCAAAAATAAAAATTTTATTACACATTTTTGTCAAACCATTTTATTAAATTTTTTGAAAAAAGTTATGAACAAATTTTCAAAAATTTGATACTATACGATGCCCCGCAAGCTCCTGCATCTTTTGACACTACTGACTTTTGTCTACTTTGATAACTTTCTGAAATATAGCCGAATCTCTCTCTCTGTGGTAACTGATCTGATAATAGGGTCCAGCCGCTCAACCCACAGTTTTCGATAACAAAATTTATTCTTTCAAACGGTAGACAATCTATCTACCTTGGGAGCTTTTTCATTTTTTCAATATTGACTTTCGTTTTCAAAATATTCAACTTTTTGTCCAAGAAATCAAGAAATTTGGTGTTTTTCATAATTTTCCATTTTCCGAAAAAAATGACAGACTTATTTAAAAAAAATTAGTATCAGAATATGCCCTAAAAGATCTTGCATCTATTGACACTATTGACACCAACATAAATTTTGGAAATATAGCCGAATTACACTCCCCCATGAAAACGATCAGATAAAAATTTTCAATGTTAATAACGAACCACTCTAGGTTCCTTGCAGTGTTTTTCTTAGAGTGGTCCGGCTTACGAACCGGCTCAGACTTAGCTTTATAATGTTCGAAACTGACAGCCGAGTGAAACTAAATGCATTTTTATGTTATTTTATCAGCTGTTTGTTTCCTCTCACTTTAACTTGAGACCTACATGGTTTCGGGACACCAAGTCAAAAAATTATTATAATCCAGTTACATTATTATCTAAGAGAACGGAACACCATTATTTTTAGGGTTTCGTGCCCAAAGGATGCCAACGGAAACCCTGTTAATAACTCCGTTGTCCGTCGTATAGTCTGAACCGTAACTCGAAATTTTCACAGTGTGTACGAGTGTGTACTACTAAGGCCGCCATAACAGAGAAAAAATAAACATAAAATATAGTTAAAAACTAAAGGGGTATGATAGTTGGTATACCTTACAAAAAATGTGTTTTTTTTTTATATTGTACGATGGTACGGAATCCTTTGTATGCGAGTCCGCCTCGCACTTGGCATGTTTTTTTTAATATCGCGCGCATCCACAGATTTATTTTTTTGCACAAATAATTTACTAAAAAGAATTCAATCACCGCCAATCTATTATTTATACATTTAACTTTCAACGTACAGATACTTCTTTTTACAATTCTGATAGGTACATCCTATTATATATTATAACAGTTTTTGTTGTCGTTGTTTCATGTTTGAGATCATCATCATCAGCCCATTTTTTACCCCACTGCAGGGGCTTAGGCCTCCCCCAGGATGAGGAGGGGGGCTTGGAGCTTAAGTCCACCACGCTGCTCCACTGCGGGTTGGGAACTGTAACGACCGCCATCTATTGACAGCGTCCGGGACCGACTGCTTAACGTGCCCTCCGAAGCACGGTGTCAGTGATATTGTGTACTTAAGTCAGAAAAACTCATTGGTACACGCCCGGATTCGAACCATGGCCCGATGGGGCCAAATTTGAGACAGGCTCGTTGCGCTCTGGGCTATCACGACACATGTTTGAGATAAGTTTTGAAAAACAACTATCATTGATGACTTTTCATTTTACGAACTATGATTGCAACTCTTGCGAAGTGAGAGGACTGGCGTATCTTTCTAGGTTTCACTTTTGGAAGCTACGTCGTCACATGTAACCCTAATAAGCTCACAGTGTACCTTTAATGATAGTGATATTTCATTAAAGGTAAAGGCAATTTAAACATACTAAATTAATTCATAATTAATTTCAAAATGTTATGTTTACACATTTGTATGGAACAGCATGTGCTGGTTTACTTTCGACATATTTGCAAATTGTTTCTTTGATACTTAAAAAACTTAATTGGAATGATGCAACTAAAAACCTATTACGGAATTGCGTAATAAGTACTTCTGATCGCATTTCTGAGCACGCGTACCACGCCCACTTGTTATATCCGGCAAACAAACATAATTCGAAATGGGCATAGTTTACAAATCTCCACTTGGACGGTCCTTACATATCCTTTTGCTTGATCAACATTTATCGATTGTTTCATGAGGTTGTCGATTTCTATATAGGATGTCCTTTATCGACCTTTCCATCACTCAAATTCGCTGTAGACATTTTCCACTCCATAGTCACAACATCTTTCGAACTACATTTTCTCACATTACTCTTCTTACCTACTGTAATTTTTGAACATGGTTGAGAATATTTGAGGGCCATGAAAAATACCCTCTCTCTTAGAAGCGCCTATCATGCTCCCGTCCCATAACGAGAATCTCATTTAGGGACTCGTAAAGTGTCCCGCGACCCGTTATCGCTCAAATGTATGACGGCGCCACCCCTAATGACGTAATACCGGATGCTGTGATACCCCATGTGGGTAAAGAGGTGACTACAGCCGCACAGATATGGACGTCTAATTACTTTACTGTAATAACTTCAACCCTATATCACTAAAATCAATCATTTTATATGTGCTAGAGTTTGTATGGTATTGTGCCACTCCCTTCCACAAAGCAAAATGACCACAGCATAAAATTTGAAGGACGTGATGATGCACAAGAAATTTGTTTGTGGTTACTACTCAAAAAACAACTCATACAATCTCATGCGATGCCGTGAGTTAGACAAAATGGTTTTTTTAGGTATTTTGACGGTTTTTAAAGTTACAGGAGGTTTATGCATAAATATATATAGACCAACTACAGCGTATGTATTAAGAGTTTATACAATTTGTCTTTGCTCGCAGACAAAATAAAGTCCCATTTGTTATTGTTACACTTATAAAAACAGACATTCTTGTCGTATTCAATAAAATAAATTTATTTGTTTTAGTTTTTTTTTGAGTTACAAAGGGAAAAGAAATAAACCTTATTTACGTCCTTAAAAAAAATTTTTAGTTACTAATATTTTTTACTCAAGATGGAATGGATCCAGCATACGCGTTTAGGGTATCCAAGGTGAAATTTTAACTACCATCCAAATTTTAATGTAATAATCTTTAGTAAAAAATCGATGGCCGTCTTGTTCCTTTTACTATCGTTCAATAGAAAATTATTGAGATATGATTACACAAACCTTTCCTGAAAAAACCAATAACTCTAGTCACCATTCACGGCCCCGTGTCGGGTTAGAGGTCTCGGGCGCGTTGTCACAAAGAAAGCAACCAAACGTTATAAAATAACACTGTTGATAAAATAATTTATTATGAAAATGTAACCTATATTTTTTATTTACGTAATAAGGTCTATTGGTGATACCTAACATCTAGAATTTTTTTGGATAGTTGTTAAAATTTCATCCTGTATACGCGCGTATGATACTGAACTGATTTCGATCACGTTTTTTGTTTTGCGTAGATATTACTTCAGACTCAATTCTAAAGCATGTTCTACGATCTTTGGATGGAGTGGGACGGGTGGAGCGCTACGGTAGATGTGTTACTCTTAGACTGCTGGCGAGCTGATTTTTATTGTTTTTTTTTTTTGCAAAACATAGGTGTAACCTCAGGTTTTAAGGTTATAGTATAGTAAATGCATCCCTTCAAAAAAGGCTAGGTCCATTTAAGTGCGGGTTTTGGCATTCACAGCAGATCCTTACATTAGTTTATAATAATAAAGAGCCATGGGGTGCTGCAGTTACACGTTACATGTTTCTTCAAAACGTCTTCTCATTTTTTTTTTCAAATATGTTTAGAGCCTGGATGGTCGTCCTTTTAAAAGCTTCCTCGTCGTCATCATCACCAGCCTATAATTGGTCACGGAATAGGTAACCACTGTTGGATACAGGCCTATTTATCTTTGAAAAGTAATAAATAAAAAAATTCAGTTAAAATAGCTTTGAATAGCCACGACTACTAAAAAAATTATTAAAAGAAGTAGAATTTATACATATTGTTCACGCGGTTTCTTCTTTTCGTTTCGTATGTCCCAAACCATAGACAAACTAACGGTTTTTCTCACTCAAAGGAGTTGCGGGGGCGCTGGACTCGCTTGGCGCGCGCGACGAAGTGACATTGCATTGACAGCGGCTTTTCGTTATGACAAGAACAACTACAACGGGTGGGCCAATGGACTCATTTTTGGACTCATTTTTGTGTTAAAAACAAAAAATAAGCGGGTTCTGACTTTCCAAAGACAATCCACAATATCAGTGAGTAAATAATCAAGTGCGGGACATATCGATATATGTCGCGGCAGTGAATTGCAGAGTGTTTTCTTTCAAACCACGAGGAAGCCAGACTTGACGATTACAGGATGACAAGGTACACATATCACTGCAAATATTTGGTTTCAGATATTGGTTCCAGCTGCATTCTAAAGATTTATGGAAGATTAACCAATTTGATTTCAATACAGCACCGCTGCTTGTTGCTATTTAACGAGGCACGCCGTGGGGCGCGAGTTTCTCGTTTCAGACTATTTATTTAGCATTTTAAAAGCACTCGTTCCGGAATAAAAGGCGTAACGGCACGTCCGCGTGCTCCGCACGCTGGTCACGAACAGATTTGAATTTAGAATTGTTAGACGCGCAACGCCCACCAGCAGGACCCGTCCGTATGTTTAGGAATTCGAGCTTCGGTGCAGGTAGTTAAAATTTTCTAATCGTTAAGAAGAAAAATTTTTAAAGGCAGAAAGAACCATTCTAACGCGTCATTTTCGTTAGTTATTATCATCCACTATTTATTTATTATTTCTTTTGTCCAGAAATAAAAAAATAATTACAAAAAATAATTTAAGAACTGACAAAATACACGACGATTACAGAGTCAAATTATTTTTTATACAAAAATTGATATATTTATCGATATCGTCTTCTAATACAATATAGCTAGTCCATTTAAGGCATAGTTTAATTCGAAATTTTTGAACACTGTAATTATTGCGTTGACGAACGTTACACGTTAACGCTAGCGTAGCCTGACTGTAAATCACAATGCCGCCGTTTAAGAACAAGAAAGTGCATATTTTATTCAAAGAAATCGGAACGGGGTCCTCTCCTACGCTTTAACACGAAAACACAAGTAAAGCAAAGCTCGTTTGTTGACGGTTTTTCTCGTCGAGTTGTTGATCTAATGGCATCTCGTTATTTACCACGGCATGAATAAATTAAAACGAATGTTCATTGTTACCAATACAGTGCGCATTTAGTATTGGAATGCTCGATGGTAGATGTAACTGTAAGAGAAATGGACAGGGTGCGAACTGTAAAGTTCTTGTAGCTCGCGGTCTTTCTTCGGTGTCCACAGCAGGATGCTAATGCGATCAAGCCGGGAGCTTGCGGAATTAATGTGGAGCACTCTCGACTTTTTATTTGTCGTTTGATGTTTACGTTAAGCAAAGATTTACCCGGGTTTTTTTGTGCGCTTCGCAAGTGAATTGTTTTCATGCTTCAAGAAGTTTTGGCGTTCTTCTGAACTTAAGGATTTAAAAAACACTAAGTATGGTGTAATAAAAAATATTATTAAGTATCGACATTAATATTTTAGATACACGAAACCAGCGAGCCTACATGGAAAAAGAGGAGAAAGCCGACTAAGCGAAAGAGGTATGTAAGGGCCGCATCGACTGGCAATTAGGCTGTAAATACCTCTCTGTAAGTGTGTATTGATAAGTAAATTTAACGAACTGAATTATTAGTCATTTGTTGTTATTGACTTTTTATTGATATTGTCAAAGTAAGATTTGAGTAAGAGTCAATAAGTTAGAGTAAGAGTTCAATATTGTATTTCTGTAATCATTACAGAATTCATAAGGGTCATAATAAGTGATCTGAAACTTCTTTTTACTCAATTTACGGAAAAAGAGTGTTATGATTTTAACAGTTTACGTATTTATATAGGTATGTGATGAAGGAGACCTCTGACACGGTGGGAAGATGATTTGAAAAGAGCAGCCGGAACAAACTGGAGACAAGTAGCACAAGACAGAAACAAATGGGCATCTTTGGAGGAGGCCTTCACCCATTCTAGGGTTCTTGCAGTTCAATTAAGCTTATATAATAATAATAACGTATACATAACAACAACATCTAGACCCCAAACTAAGCACTAAATTGTGTTTTTGCCACATACATATAACACCAAACCAACCAAACCAAACCAACCAAAACCCGCTACCAGTATCAATATTCATCATGTAAATACTGACCCGATCTGGGATTCCCACCCAGGACCTCCAGCTTCGTAGGCAGGGTCGCTAGTCGCTACCCTCTAAGCTAAGCGGTCGTCTATGTAATATAATTAACAATAATCAATATTTAGCAATAAATAAACACATAGATAAATAACTTTAATATAGGATTTGTTAATATGTAAATTGCAGGAAATAAAGAGGCCTTATTATCATTAATATTATTATTATTATCACTATTTTGAGGATTTTCATCTGTTCCCTCAGCTCCTAAAGTACTTATCGTATTTTTTAAATGACATAGCTAAACATTACGATTTGATTAACACCAAAGACATAAAATAGGAAAATATTGTGCTTGTTTTTTTTTATTCCAAAATAAAATTGTATTTAAACAAAATAAATTTAAAAGTATCCTCTAGAGCTTTTAAAAGCTACCGCGACGAACTACTTCTAGAAAAACGTAAATTTCACTATAGACGTAATTTATTATTGGCATTAAGATAAACATAACAATAAAATTTTATTCCATCAGCCCTTTTTATACCCCACTGCAGGGGCTTAGGCCCTCTCTCAAGATGTTGGTGGCTCCAATGCGGGTTGGTGGATTATAACGAACGACCGCCAACCCGCGGTTTATTACTCGCGGATTTACTTATAACTTACTGATTAAACAAATTATCTCCAATATTGTTTTGAAATGCTTCATCCGTCTGATTGGACATTTTTATAACTACTGCTGCTATCAATCCATTAATGCCCCACTGCAGTAGCTTAGGCCTCTCTCGGGACGAGGGGCTTGGAGCTTAAACCACCACGCTGCTCCAAAGCGGGTTGGTGGATTTTAATCTGTACGACAGCTTAACGTGCTCTCCGAGGCACAAACACTTATATTTAATTATATTTATTATAACAAATTTTACAAAACAATATTTTAGTCAACTTATTTTAATGTACTAATTTACAAAATCAGTACTTAATAGTTGTGATATTTTATTATTAAATTTATTTTAATTCCAATAACATCGAACATTTACACACACACGGACAGTGCGCTCGCGGGGGGTAGTTGCGCCGAGCGGTGGCCGCGGGGTGACCGTCATTCACGCATCAAGCACACAAGAAATTAAACAAAACGTACTATTAATTCCTGTAATAAATCTTAATTTTCTAAATTACGTTGTTTACTTCATAGTACTTCGTAAGGTTACTTCCTAAGCAAAGTAGCGATTGTGACAGGACCTGCAAGTCTTCAAATTGTAGGAAGTCTGATTGGAAACGACGAGGAAGCGAGCGGCGTCGTCCCCAGAATCAAGACGGCGGCGGGACAAGGGTGGATCTTGGAGCTGCTGGGCCGCATGCCAAACAGAGGTGAGTGCTTATGTAGCCTTCAGTGGGATTAATTCAATAATAAAACACTTATTTGAACTCTTGTTATCAATATATTAATTACAATGTATATTTCACAAAAATCAAACAGCTTCTACTGCTGCTACAGCTTCTAATATTTAACCTCGACCGCGCTAGTCGACGCTCTGCACAAGAATGCCCGCTGATTTTTTTTTTAATTTAGTGTGGGCCGAATCTGCATACAGACACCTGCACGTCCGACCTAACACGCAGATAGTACCGGGTTGGGATTTCTACACAGAAGGTGCAGCCCGACCGGCTAAACGACATCCTCAACCTATACTCCGGAGAGTGTATAGAGGTTTGACATGAACGACGAACGGACGCATTGAGGATGCTTCGGTGCGTTGCTGCCTTTGACGGGCGGTGCCTTAAGGGCGCCGCCTCGTATGGTGTATGAGCCTGCTGAATACAAATGACGGCTATTTATACACCTGCCATCTATCACTACTCCTTCTAAAGAGCCAAACTAAACTAAACTAAAGTTTCTTTGTGACATTTTTGACTCGAATTAAATAAAGTGTAATTAAACAATTTGTAAGCAATTAAAATATTATATAAATTGCTAACTTTAAAGGTTTACACGTGACATTTCTAACTATAACTGTTACATTTATTTCTTTTCTTTTCCCATCTAAACAGCATGCCCTTCATATGTGTAGTACAACAAAAATCTTATTATTTTAAAATTATTATCAAACTACCTGTCTTTAGTAATATTTTATATTTGATATTTTTGAATTTTATTTTTAAGTGATCGCGACGAATAAATATGATAAATTAGAGGCTACACTTCATTTTCGTATACAAAATTATGTTTTTTTGAGTGCTACTTGCAGCGTCTTCTCATAAATTACCGAACGCTTTCGGGCATTCCATTCGTACTTGATTTCAGACGGAATACGTACGAGTTCCGTATTCTACACTGCATTACTTTATATTAGTGTCAAAATCATACATAGAAAAAAAATGGTTTTCTACCAATACATATTAAATACTTAGTTTATTTTTTCAATAAAGGTGACGTCGAGTTTTCGTAATTTTACGGTTATTTGAATCAACGGCTGACAATTTCAGGAAGTGCGACAGTGGTCAACTTGGCCGTCGCACGATCGGGGGCCTCTCCGTGATAACGACATGCAGTGTTTTCCGCGCGTCTCCGCTCAGCTCTCTTCAGCAAGTCTCGGCCGTGGGCTGCGCTGCCACAAGCGATCCGCTCCACAAATATCGACGTGAGTTCGTACTTGGTTTGATACATGATTTAATTAATTTAATTTTTTGATTTACCTTACCTACTTGCGTTTTGTTAATTTATCACAATGACCACTGAACCAGCTAGACCTGATATAAGGAATTTAAGATCTTATTAGGCAACGTGGTTCCATAAGGGGACAAATTGACGAGGTATATACATTTCTTTGCTATTTCAAAAGATGCTCAATTAAATGAAATGACTGATTCACCCACGCCAGGGCCCGCTGCTGTCTCTAAAGTTCAAGGATCATGCCGTTGGGTGTCTTGCGTTTGTTGATGTTCGTGTATTTAACTAAAATATAATTTGAACTTAAATTCGGACCTTTTATTAAGAAATGATTTTTCTTCATATGAATTAATTTACCGAGTAAGTAAGCCATCTTCGGTATTGTCGCCGGCTTTCGAATATTTAGCGCGAGACACACGTGTAGGGATGTCGCCATACCGTAGCTACGAACAAATATCTTTCTCGTCCGCAGCTTCGTATGTATATCAAATCTATTAGACACACGTAAACTTCTGTGACATTTTATTAACTTTACGTTCTTTTTAAATTAACTAAACTTTTTTTGTCCGCTCTCCCGGTGATCACTGCCACGAGCGCCAGGAAGTGTCCTCTGTCCCACCGCACCGCTTCCCCACTTGTGTCGCCTATTTATCGCGAAGATGTTTTACCTTATAGAATCTTAACCTACTTTGCCATTTTGCCATTTGCCATGATATACTCACTATTGGTAAGCATTTTGATATATTAAAAAAAATAATCGCTATTAATATTATATTAAACTTAAATTTTATGAATGATATTATAAAAGTTCAGTGAACAATATAACGTTTCATTCGTGTATATAACACGCAATCATTATTTTTATTTCGTTATTTCATCATGCCTCATACTTTTATTTGAGTAAAATAACTAAAACAACTGTATTCTAAAACGATTTCAGTCTGCAAGATCTCATTGTTTTCACAGCTATCCATCGATTTAAGTATCGCGAGATGTGAAAAGGTCACTGAGCCGGCAGTTGAATACATCAAACGGTATCTACGCCTACCCGGATAATAGAGGATTTAATCGCGGGAAGCCTTAAAGAGGGAGTGGAGCGGGAAACCGTTATCGATATAACTCTTCTGAGTGCATACTTAAGTTTTTGTATGGAAAATGTGTTTTTACTTCTTAGCGTTTATTTAAAAAACCCGCGGTTGGCTCAAGTGTCATCTTATTATTAGAACCTCTAATAGTTACGCCTGCTCATCGCAGTGACGTAGCCTTGGAGCGACGTGACGTGGTTTTGTATTTTGTATTACGATATTTTTTTATTGTAATTATTGTTTATTATTAATTAATCAATAGTGGGCTTCAGGATTTGTATTATTTAGTTATTGTATACCTATTAATTAATATGATTAAATCCTTTTTTTTTTATTAAGTTGTTGCTGTAATTTAGAGACACATCATTTGCGCATGAGAACACATAGATAGGAATCATATTTTGTAACAAAATCAAATCATACTTGTATCAAGTTACATAAATTACTACTGCTGTCTCACATGCCGCATATTTTTTTAGAGTTTCAAATTATTTCTCTGTCAAATGTCAGAAAAACATACAAATTCATTTTGGTATTTATAGGTATAATATATATATTTCGAATTAAACACAAAATTTCACCAAGATACTTTAACGGTTTAGGCGAGAAAAGACAACAAACATAAACACACATTTTATCTCAAGGTTAAATCTATGTCTGCCGAATTTCATTAAAATTTGTCAAATATTTTTTAAGTTAAATTCAAATAATTTCTTTTGTGACTTTCTATGAAAGAAGCTTGAAAATTATCATTATTTTCATTATTTCGGATTCCTCGTAGCATTACACTTCGTGGCATTCCACCGCTTTTACGAAATTGGCGCCAAAACACTAGTCGAAGAAATTCAAATGAGAACGCAAATAATTAATTTTTTGAAACACATATTCATATTCGTACCTACATCTACTTGTCATCTACCCAAAATTTTTGTTATTTGAGGACTCACAAATATCTCTTCTTGTCACTTCAGAAATATTCGTGAATACACAGCGTAAGTATAGAAACGCTGGTTTCTCATTATCTGAAAAATGAAATATATTTTTTTCTGGGTCAACGAAACACGTATTTTAAATGTCAATACCACCAGATATCCAAAATTATGCAGCGAATTCGTTATAAAAAAACTTCGACTTAAATTAACAATTTCGCCACAAACGTGCCACAAAACAGCTTGAATTGATGTTGTATCCCTTAGATCACATTTTAAACAAATCTACCATATATTAATTAACTCGTTGCTTAAAGAAACGAAAAAAAAAATGTTTACAACTATCGCACGTAAAGACAGAACCCGTCTACTCTGAAAATATTGATGTGCTAGCGGAAAACTTTTTAGGGTTCGGTAGCCAAATGGCAAAAAAGGAACCCTTATAGTTTTGCCATGTCCTTCCCTCCGTCTGTCTGTCTGTATGTGGTTTTTCTCGGAACCTATTGGCAATATATAGATGAAATTTGGAAGGTAGATGTAATCTATGAACCGCCACACAACGACGTAGTGAAATTAGGAAAAAAATTTTTTGGGATAGGTCGCCATACATGTAACTGAAATACGAAAAAAAAATCATCGTATATTAACGCAAAAGGTACGAAACTATAGGTCTTAAAAAATAATATCAAGGTTTCAAACCATTTTTTTATCTAAAGTCCTAATTTTTGTTACAGTCATGTGTTACTTTTTTTAATGGAAATGTCCATCACATCAAACAAATTAAAAATTAGTATCCGAAAAGTTAATACAAACGACGACGTCGGTATGATAACTGTGAATTAAGCCTGTGTTAATAGAGTGTTCTGTGGATTACTGTGACTTTGTGGTAACAGCACTATGAATGAATCATGAATCGTTCCTGGTATGATTTACAAAACCGAGGATTTTTGGTAAGTCTAATGCATATTGTTCACAAATAAGCATGCAAGCAGTCGCTGGCTAGGCGCGCGCGCGCGGACGCGGCGTATCTAGTAGGTATACTGTTTACGTTACGTTACGCGTGCGCTGTGCAGGGTTGACGGGACTGGAAATTAATTACTTTTTTCATCTTTTTCATGTATGCCATTTTTTCTTGCACTTGTTGTCTAAAAGTAAAGAATACAATCAATACAACACGCTAAATTTGGAAGAAACAAATGATGGCATCCATACTGTATAACGTAGTTAAAAGGAAAACTATCACAGCTAACTAGAATGTATTATTTAAGGAGTAATATATTAACTCATAAAATGAACTTTTATAAATAAAAATTTTGTAAAAATTCCATAGAAAATGACAGCGTTTACCCAATAAGAGAAAACTAGATGCATTTTATCTTTGTGACAATTTTATTGTAAAAGATAATTAAAAAAAAAAACATTTTATGATGAAAACTACATTGTATTACTAGGAACTATAAATTTACCCTTTCCTTTGCAGAGCTTACTCTCTTCACAATCGATTCTAAAAGTCAAAGGTTCACTGTAATGTATTAAGTAATAAAATTTGTCTCTAGCTATCAGTGTACTCATTACTTTTTGGATTAGCCAGAGAGGATCGAGCGCCTTTTAAATAACTAACGAATTAAAACTTAAATATATTTATACAATAATTCCTAAATTACGCAATAACTTAACGATTAATGGTTAAGATCGATTAACGTCGCGCTCGTTTTTTTATTTTGCATGGTGGTACGGAACCCTTCTGTGCGAGTCCGATTCGCCCATGACCGGTTTTTTTTTTAATAGTATTATAGCTAGAATTAAAGGTATCCGGTGTCGCATAGGTTTGTGAAATGAAACTTTTCTATTAGGTTATGTCATACCTACTTTTAAAAGGCCGCCCGGCCGTCAGTTTACCTAATGGGAGCGTCCCAAACTACGATGTCTGGTTTGTAGTCACCACTCGAGTAGCTTTCTTCCTCAGCAGTTATCGGTTTTGCGAGCGTTGTGGCCTGCCCACTGCTACTGCAATTTACTAATTATGTGAGCTGAGTCAGTCACTCCAGTATTGGGGATTTGATTGCGGATAGCTTTTATGTAGTAAGTTGAGCGATTCTGAGCTTACTAACAAGACCGATATTTAGAGACCACGTCTCTCTTTGGTAAGTTAGCACTATTAAAACGCACTGTTCAAATCACAAAAGTACGAATTGACTAGAAGCCCTCTTTAGCATTTATCGTCTAACCACTCATACTCTAGCTAGCTGGTGCAAGATGACGAGTTTCAGTCCTCGAGGTCCCCGCGCACCGATCTACATCCCCGCGAAATTGCGTTTAACTTTTTGATACCATGAAATGACATTTATGACTGTATTAAAACCAAACGCTGCTATCAAATTCATTTACTTTGTGGTTCAAGTACTTTGGTATTTACCATGGTATATCGGACTCCAAGACGCTGCGTAGTTTCCCGAGCGCTGCCCTATCGAGTGGGAATCTACTTTTGACTTCTTTTTCGAAGTTGAATACACCACATTGAACAATTTGTTCCATGCAGGTAGATGTTATGCCAATAATTTCGATCGTGGAGTCCTGAACCACCATTGTAATGGGTGCAACTAGGGCATTTGACACGATTTTCGTCTTGTCCTCGTGTATTTTTAAACTCACTCGTTGGGAAATGTGCTTAGATCTCTTAGAATGATGCATAGGACCTCCAGCGATTCTGCCATTTTGACGATGCTGTCAGCAAACCGAAGTTTAGTGATGTTTTCACTGCTAATACTGAGACAGTAATCTTTTTAAAAGCTTTAAAAGCTTGAAGACATCTTCCGAGGCTATGGTGCAGAGGTTCAGAGAGAGATTTTCTCTCCTGTTTCACACCTATCTTCATCTAGATTTCAGGAGCTGTGTCCTAATTTCCGTCCGCACGTGAGGCCTTGTTATTCTTGACTTTTTTGAAGGCCATCCTGATCTCGTACAATCTGACACCGGTATATCCACTGAGTAATGTCGGGACAGCTTAGCTCTGGGATAATTTATTAAAAAATGTTTTTTGTTATACAAATTAGTTAACATAATTCCACTGAACAGGTATATTAATATTCTAAATTTTATAGTGCTTCAAAACCAGTTCTCTTTTCTAATACAAAATTTTCTACCAGTATTTTGAACTTTCCCCTACTAAGAAATTAATCATTTCCCATTTTTTTTTAATTTCAAAATTTATATGTGTTAAAATTTTTGGTGCATGCGGAAAATGACTTCATATTTTACCAACGGCGACACGCCAACTTTACTAGGTCCACAGTCGGCCTCTAGTACCGGTGGTGAGCTGTCTCTTCGCTTTTTGATTGCTACTCGATAACTTTCTTCTACGGTTATCCAGTCTGCAAGCGCTGGGATGGCTGTTTTTCATTGTATTCCCAGCGTTTTTTATAAATGATGTATAAGTATTCTAACATAGAGCTGCTAAGTCTTTAAGTGGCTAATGTGTTTTTAAACACGCTTAAATTAGCTTGACGTATGTATGTGTATAGATAGCACTGTGTTAGGCTGCACGTAGTCCAAACTTCAAGAACGCGGACGGCTTAACGAACTAAACAGTTTCAAGTGAATGGGTGGTTCAAACCAACGGTTATCGAAAAAAAAAACACTATTCCAAGACAAATAGGTTACCGATGACCGCCAATTTCACAATAATTAAATAACAATAAATTCTACTAAGGTTTTAATTCTTAATAATACTAATACCTTGGACATCCTACACACCGCCATCTAGTCCTAAACTAAGCAAAGCTCGTATTATGGGTTCCAGACAATAATTCAAAAAATAGTCGGCTATTGACCATCAGCTCTTTCCCGAGTAGTGTTTCTCAAATTTTATGATTTGTGAGACAATCTTGTGGTGTTTTATTGAGTTCACATGTGAACCTGTTTATATAAAAAATGTATCACTTTCAAATAGTTATTGTGTATTAGTGTTTTTATTGTTTGCCATAAAAAATAAGATAAGTTATGAAAAATGAGATATTGAACATGTTTTTCTCGGTAAACGTTAGTTTGTGCTATCTGCTCACTTGAAACTTTTTGTTTAGTTCAGCAAGCTATACACTCTCTATAAGTTAAGATTATGTTCAACAGAACACGGTGTATGTGCAGTCTAATAAATTTCATCTTGAAATTCAATGGTTTTACTATCATTAAACTTGGCAATTGTGTGTAGATCTGATGACAATAAATAATATGGTACCATCGGACTGACCTGATAATGAAACCGGATGGTAGCCTTTAGAACTCCACAACGGACCAACGCCTAACTCCTGAATGGTTTTTAGGGTCTAATGATGGCTCTTATGATGAAGTCAAAAGCTAGGCACTGAACAAAACAAGGTATCCTAATCGCGCTTGTCAGTAAGTTGTCTTCACATTATACTCTGGGTATGAATGTTTTCTAGAGTTTAACGATGAAGTCGAAACCTAGGCACTGAAACTACATAATGAAACAACGCATCATAATCGTGTTTGGGCTTGTTGCAATTGTCTCAAGAGAGTCTGGCCATGAATAGTCTTCAGGGTCTGATGATGAAGTCGGAAGGTAGGCACTGGACGGACAGACAGACGTGATAGTGTATTATAGCCTATGTCCATACTGAAGGTTTACTTTAAATATTGATGAAAGAATTTTGGCAACCAGACGAGTTGTTTTGGAAATTACCTCGTACATCCAAACAAATTTAAAAGCTTTACCTCTTTATAATATTAGTATATAGATTGACGTAATGAATTACTTAATTAATGAAATCTAAAGAAAATATTATGAAAAGCATTTTCTTTCAATTCATTATTCAAATTATTTTTAAAAAAATCATAGAGAAAATGCAACCATTGCTTTTAGCCTTTACAAGGTAGCAGGTTTGATGAATATGTTTGTTTTTTAGTTACTTATAAAATATTATTTTTGAAAGCTATGATTTTTTTAATAAAATAGTTATTGTAACCCCACATCCTGGTCGTGTTGTACAATAAAAGATAGATCTGCATACAAGATCAAATGTTTGGAAGATTATCCCATCCATCTCAATAAAGGCGCTGGACCCGTAACAAATACATATATACGTATCATCTTATGTAAAACAATACATAATGTACAAATACGTAAGAAGGAATCACTTTTCTTATTCTTGGAAAGTTTTTAGTACGCCTGCGCGATCTCAAACCCCGCCCACAAACAGAGCAAGAAGGCTGTATTTTTCAGTTTTCCCGCTTTCAGTATGAGATTTGGCGAAGAATTGATTTCAGATAAAGTTGATGGCAATTGAATAAAAGCGTTTTATGTCTCAGATTTTTCACAATGGCCGCCTGCGACCGGCTCCTACATCCACTGGCAACATTAACTAATACAAATTGGAACTTGGATTCACAAGTTCAAACTGAACTGTGTAAGTTAAAGATTTGATTTTTAATTATCTATTTAGGTAAATACTTTAACATAAAACTCCAAGAAAGTTGTGTTCAATTTACAAACATTTTTAAACCGAAAATAATAAAATAAAGCACACATTCATTTCAAATTAAAAAAAATAAAGATAAAATCTACTATTTTTTAGGTTTATTGATTAGAAAAGATTAAATATCCTACATTAAAAAAAATTATGAATAGTTAAAGTATCTAAATTCCAATCGTACATCAAATACAACATTTACAACAACGAAGCTTTTATTCAAAACATTTGACAAACTCACTTTGAATGTTAAAATATAAATTTTTATAAAGATGCTGTTTCAAGGCTCTAGGTGCATTGAAAAATTACCACCTCATCAAATCCAACTTCCTAGATTAATGCCTATAGTAAAATTTTAAATTTTCTACTTTATGGCAGTTCTTGAAGTATTATCCTTTGGAAGAAAGTTTGGTGTCTGCAAGTTGCGGCAACTTATCGCCAATTATCGGCCACAAGTCGCCCTTAATTAGCGGCAGGGCGGGCCGCCCTACGGCCCACGACTCGCGGTTGGCTTATTTTTTTTGCCTCACTCATTCCCGCCTCTGTGGCCCTCCCAAACAAACAGCTAAGAGCTTTCAAAATAAATCACTTTGTACGTTATTTTTGGTCGTATCTACTGTGTGAACAGAGTTCAAATTCAATTAAATATAGAACGCAGATAAGCTTTTTCAGTTTTGATAAGATAACTTTCAGTTATTTCACAAAAGTCGAGACGAGGAAAGCGTCAAAATACAATCAGTCGTGTGCGAAGCTTTCGCGCGGATAGTCCAGTGGGGAGTTTTAACTTTCTCTCACTGAACCGTCGGAAAAGTTTACGATAAGGCGTCCGAGCGGTGAAAGTGTTAATTTTTTCAAAAGGGTTTTTAATTGTCCATTGATTTCAATTAAGCTTTCAGTGAATTTAAATAATAGTGATTGAAAGGTATGTTTACGTTCGATTTTATGAAAACATCTTTTGATATTTTCCTATATATGAATGCTATCGCGCGAAATAAAATAGTTTTAAGATTTTAAGTGGTTTGAAATTAATTCTAAAAATGAATATTTATATCATACAATTAAGATTTTATTTTACATTACATTAATTAATACTTCAATGATAAAATCTAAACATAGTACAAAATTAAAAAAAAAAACATTAAATATTATGTAAATAAAAATCAATATGGTCAAAAAACTAATTACAAACAGAAACTTTTCGCCCAAATTCTGTCAAAAATTTTCACGAAATCATAGAAAATTATTTATTTAATAAATACACTAGTATTTTGACACTAAAATGGAAATGTCTGTCCACGTCCTCGATGTATTTGCCAACTGGCAAAAAAAATATAGTATTGTCTGCCCTGTGATTTATAAAACGAAATTAGATATATTTATTGTACCGAAACGGATAAGTACAAAAAGGATATGGAAATTACGCAATTTATATTCGGAAAATAATTTGCGTCAATTATAATTCTGGTATTCATACTTAAATCATCGTCATAATTATAGACTTTATGTTTGATTCTATGTTATTTCAACCTAATTTTCAATAAAAAAAAAACTAAATTTTTTATAGTGCGAACTAAGTTTAGTGTGTTAAATTGCTTTAAAACTTAAATATTTTAAAGTAGCGGTAACCTAATTAGACCTTCACTTAAATATAACTCAAGAAAAGTTGTATTATTCAGTGTACGTATTGCGGTTACAGCCGCGAAGCCTCCAAATTAGCATACTTTAAAAGTTAGACTTCGCGACGAGCCGTGCTGGCAAGAACCGACATTTTGCAAGCCCACTGACAAGACGAAACCGAAACTCTGTTAAATCGTACAAAATGTTTGAAATTGTATTTATTCCAATATTAAAATTTTTGATATATGTGTCGTTTTTAGTATTTTAGAAATGAATGAGAAAAATGGATTTAATTCGAAATTGGAGAATATATAAGTACTGACCTATAAATAACATATGGTGTACTAAAAGAGAGTGTTCTTGGCCCTAAATCGCTTCTCGTATATAGTTATGATTTATATTCAACCTATAAATGATAATATATTTGCATACGCTGACGACACTGCTATGGTGTTCACTTTCTATTCAGAAATATATCGCGGTTTACAAGACATCGTTTATATATAGTTTAGTATTGGTATAGTTTCATCAGGATCGTTAGACGAACAGACGGACAGAACTAAGTTTTATAGGATCCGCTTTTTTCATTTAGTTATGGAATCATATAAATGCGCACATTTAAGTAAAACGGATATGACATCAAAAAATTGACGTCATAGAAATGGGTCTAAAACCGTTGGAAAATACTGACATTAGACCGCGAACTGACGGAAAGACAAACTAATAACGCGTACATTTGTGATAACTAAATACAAAAAAAAGAAAATGTTTAAAAATAAGTATTTTTCGTGTTAGTGTTAAACACAGTAATAAGTTCGCATGTGGCAAATGCAACTATTGTGTTATAGGTATTTATATAGCATATGCAAACTACCTATAAAATATTGCATCTTAAACAATGTTTATATTTTATACTGATAGTGTTTAATAAAAAAATGTTAAAAAAGTGGTCCTTAGAGTTTAAAAAATTTCTAGAAAGTGCCACATGTCGAAACGTCGCATTCTTTCAGCGCTGTCCACGCGGGTGAAGCCACAAGCGGAAAGCAAGCTAGTAGGTAACAAGTTTAAACATTCAGCAATTTTTGTGTACACCTTTAATCGGATATTTTTCAATAACACATTATACTTATTTTTCATTACTCATACTCAGAAAGTATCCTTGAGTTACCTGTTCAGAGGGATGAAAATAGTACTTTTCGTCCCTGGGAAACGATTTTTGCTTGCTATCAAATAAATTTAAAAAAAGACTATGCAAGCCGTGTCCCAACTTTTATACAACTTTCTTGAATCGTGGCGTAAAATCCTAATGAAAAAAGATTATCTACAATTTTGTAATATGAGTTTATACTTTTAATTTACTTTTAAATAAATTATTATTTAATTTCTATAGATTTGAGCTAAAAATTAATGATCATTAATGATAAAAAGTACTGGCTGGTAGAATGCCACAGTAAAAGAAACATAAAAAAGGCGAAAAAGCGGCAATTCGATCTTCGGTTGTTTTGGCGAGTGCTGATTATTTACTTATACAGATATTAGTTTGAAATGAGTTCGGAATGAGATGATTAGGATATAGATTTAACGCGTTTTTTTTTTACTTTCCTCATTTTCGTTATGAAAAGTTGAATGTTTACTTCGGGTGAAAGACTCATTTAGGCACTCGAACTATTGTAAGATAATTCAATGACCCCCCTTAGGATTTATATAGATATACATTTAATTTTTTTTACAATATAGATACGACTTATTTTAATGTAATATGTTCAGATATTAGATTGTGACTTCCACATCGAGCGAGGTGAAACCTGTCTACCTTTTCCTAGATGAAGAAGGCAAGGGTTATAAAACTCGATTAAAAATTATAAAAGCGAGCCTTCTAAGTCGATTCGGTACAATTTCACGCCCGAAGAAAACTCAGAAAGTTGAGCCTCTCTATTCATAAGACAGATGGTGGATTTGCATATTCCGTCAAGCCACCTGGCCGCTTTGACACTCTCTGACTTGTTAAGTCTCTCTCTCTCTCTTGAAACGGCGGCAAGATAGACCTAACCACTTAAACGGCCAATTTTAAATTTATTTTAGAAAGAAATAAAATTAACAACGAATATGGTTTACAACTGTATTGGATAGGCGTACTAAACCATAAAATATGACATGCAATACAAGTCAATTGATTTCTCTTCGATTAGTGTCTCTAGGCCCGGTGAATGAAAGAGACCTGTTAATTTTCCAATAAATAAATGATAGCATTCACAATGAGAAGCAGTTTCAAAGATAAAATTGTTCCGCTGTCACATTTTCACGATGGTTCACAATACGAACTTTCCCATAAACACAAAGGGACTCGAATATTTTGAGTGAAATGGAATTTTGAGTCAAATTAAACGCCAGCATCTCAATGTTCGTGACATGGTGGTGTTTGTGGATGTTTTTCTATGCACCACGAAGGCGCCCGGAAACGATAATAATAATAATAATAATACATGGGACTTCCCACACAGTGCCATCTAGTCCCAAAGTAAGCGAGTATTATGCTTGTGTTATGGGTTACTAGACAACTGATATACATACTTAAATATTCTTTATAATATATACTTATATATATATATATATATATATATTTTTTATATATATAAGAACCAAGACCCGGTACCAGTATCAATATTCATCATATTAATACTGACCCGACCTGGGATTCGAACCCGGGACCTCTAACCCCGTAGGCAGGGTCGCTACCCACTAGGCTAAGCGGTCGTCGAATTACGATATTAAATACAAGTTATTTGTATGAATTTGTGAGGCGACATATTATTGTTTGTTTGAAATGGGCAATCATAAGAACAGCTCATGTACATTTATTAACGTAACGTAGAATTTAACTTAATTTTTTGCATTACATAGATATCACTTCAGAACAAGTTCTTTGGACAGGTTTAACATTTATAGGCCACCAGGGGGCCATACTACCATCATATCAGCCCATTATGCCCCACTGCAGAAGCTTAGGCCTCCCCTTGGGATGAGGGTGTTTGGAGTTTAATCAACCAGTGCGGGTTGGTAGATTTTAACGACTGCCATCTGAGGATAGCAACCGGGACCGAGAGCTTAACATGCTCTCCAAGGCACGGAACCAGTGATAGTAATGATAGTAGTGATAGTACTTAAGTCAGAAAAACTCATTGGTTGCTCTTAAATCTGAACTTTTTGTATTGTGATCGCTTTCAAATAGCAGCTAAAATCGTGAAAAAAAAACCACAACTAGCGTGCAGGGCGGGAACGATAGACTTATGATGCACATCTCAGTCCGCCAATCGACCGTTTTGGACGGTGTTCAGATATGAGAGCAGACGTCTGTACATACTGGTTTCTGGGATTCGAACCACGATCTTCTAAGCGATAAGCGGGCTTACAACCACTCGGCTATCACGACAAGGGGCGCTACAATAGATGTGATTCTCTAGAACGGCTGGCCAGATTTTGATGCACTTTTCGCGTTATATTGGTATCACCTAAGAGCAGGGTATAATATAACTTGTTTTGTGCTTTTGAACACCAGAAGGCACTGCAGTAGATATGTTCCACTAAAGCATCAAAATCGAGGTTCAGTTTTACGAATTAAGTTAACATCTCAAAGCAGGATTTTAGATTAGTTTGGGTTACAAGCCGCCAGAGGCGCTGTTTACTTATATAGTTCTTAACGTACAGGCCACGTACAGGCCTACTGTACTTTGAAAAGTAAAGAATAAAAAAGGTAAAATTATAAATTTTAAAAAACTTACCAGTAAACAATTAATTAGAATAAAATGTAAAAGTCGCCTTTAGTGTTTCTGAATTTTCTGAAAAGTCGCATACTGTTTTGGAAAGGTCCCAGTAATAAATCTATAGTCCAAACGAGCGAAATCACAGGTGAAAAGTTATCTATACAAATAAACAAATTGAAGTGTCTGCCTGTTATTTCGAAATAAAGACTATTATACTCATTGACCAACCAGCACTGGACCAGCGTTAAGGATTAAGCTCCGAACATCCTCATCCTTAGGGGAGGCCTAAGCCGCTGCAGTGGGGCATAATTGAGTGATATGGATACTCATGCACGTAAGCCGAACCCATTTACGAGTTTAATTTTTTTTTGTCTGTGTGTTTAAACAAACACACAGACAAAAAAATTTTGGGCTATCTCTGAAATGGCTGAAACCATTTTGACGGGGCTTTCATTCATTGGACAATATTATGGGATACTTTTTATTCCAGAAATATTTAGTGTTCCTACCTAAATTAGTAAGAACAATAAAAATTATGAAAACTACGAGATCGTTCGCTAATAATAAACAAAATAAATAGTGCAATTGTAGTGGAACAATGTTCTTATGAGCAATCGTTACATGGAATATACCTATTTTATTTTTTTATTTCATACCTACATATAAGTTTGCCTATCGCGTGTTTCCTTAATATTTTTTTTTCTTTCGATGTATTAAAATAATTAAAAAAGTAAAAACGGTCGAATCTAGATTCCGGGGATTTGAACACCATTTTCTTTTTGAGGCAGTCAGTTAAGGTTTAACGGGGTGCAACCGTTAACGCCATTTATATGGAAATCCGCACAGACCAAAGCAGCGCTAACGGGACATTTGGTACGAGAATTAGGTTCACACTTAGCCGTTTTTTATGAGTGAAGTATTTTTTTTATTACATAGATACAGCAACAGTTAACAAACTTAGAAATAAGTAAATATATAAAATATACAAAATACAATAGAGGCGAGTCTGTTGACCTTAATAGCTATATACGGCAATATATAGTACATAGTAATAATCAAGTAATAAATACAAAACGACCAAAATATTTAAAAAGAAAGAAAACATTTATAATTTCGATAAACCTCTTTTAAATGAGACTTTTAAATTTACCAAGGATACATACGTACATAATTATCAACTCATATATGAGTTTGCACCTATAAATATAGTCCTTGAACTTCTCAGTATGTTTGACAAGTTTAAAACTACAAAAAAACGAAAGCTTTATGCAAAAGCTTATTATAAAGTATCAGATTCAAATTCAAATTCAAATTCAAAAAGTTTTTATTCAATATAAGATGTTTACACACACTTATTGAAAGTCGTAAAAATTGATTAGGTACCGGTTCAAAAACTAGGTGGAGAAGAACCGGGAAGAAACTCCTCTCTGTTTATTTTATTTAAATATATGTTTTCCTTAATTGTTTTTTTTTTTTTTTAATTTAAAGTCTTACAACTATTACAATGATGTCCATGCGCACTTATCATTTAAATACTCGGTAATACAATAGTAAGCTTTTTTCATGAGTTGGACTTTAACTCGCTTTATAAATTGATTAGAATTCAAGTCTAACATTTCTTTTGGAATTTTATTATAAAAACGGATACAATTTCCCATGAAAGAATTACGACTACTTAGATGATAAAAATCCATCTATGTAAGCCGCTCGCCTATCGATCTCCTTCAATAATATTAATTTTTAAGCACTCATTGTTAAAAAAATTGTTTATAATTTTGTTAAAAAGAGCGTCTCTTAGTTTATTGCGTATTCTGAGAGGAACCAGTACTTTTTGAATGCGCTTTTGTTATGAGGTTTTTCCAAATAATTATAAATTCACTCTTGTGACGTATTTCAAGATTATGTTACAAAACTTCGAAATAAAAATATTTGACTATTAACTATTTGTCGAAAAAAGCAGAGCGAAAAGTCTCTATTTTAATATCCTTGCACCCCACGATGATCAATATGATCCAAAGTAAACTCAAAGCTAAGACTCGTTCAAAATACGAGCTTTTTGTTCAACCGCGGCACCGCCACTCAATTTCATAAATACAACTATGACTACCGATGCGAGAAGGAATCCGTACTTATAAGAAGGCAGTTTGCAAAATGTTAATTTAGCGCCGTTGTTTTACTTCTAGATACGTTTCATTTTGTGTCAACTATTAAGTTTATTAAAACAGCATCAGGTAAATGATATTAAAAGTTCTTACTAAGCTCTACATTTTAGATTGATTTCAGCTTCTTTCGTGTATTGTTTCAAAAATTTTAATACCATGTTGTAAACCAATTTTAAACTTCGAATTACTTTGAAATCTATCTGGGAAAGACCTGTTCAATAACGTTGATTTGAATTGAATGCAATAAAGGGTTCCGTAACCCCGTATAAAATAAAAAATACATTTCTTCTTTTTATTATTTATTGTTATAGCGTACATACTCTTACTTTATGAAAAATTTCAGCCTGCAGTGGGGTAAAATGGGCTGATGATGTTATATCGGCTATAGTAATAATAATAATAATACATGGGACTTCCCACACAGCGCCATCTAGTCCCAAAGTAAGCAAGTATTATGCTTGTGTTATGGGTTACTAGACAACTGATATACATACGTAAATATTCTTTTATAATATATACATATATAAATTTTTTTTTTTATATATATATAACAACCAAGACCCGGTACCAGTATCAATATTCATCATATTAATACTGACCCGACCTGGGATTCGAACCCGGGACCTCTAGCTTCGTAGGCAGGGTCGCTACCCACTAGGCTAAGCGGTCGTCAGTAGTAAGTAGTAGGTACATACTGTGTGAAGATTTCAAATATCACGATTTAGCCCTGTGACGGACGGGCCGGCGGACAGCGGAGCTTTTGTAATAGGATTTTTGTAGGTGCAGTTTGGGTACGGTACCCTAAAAATACACACATACACAAAATAAGCTCGCGTGTTTCCCAGAGGATAAGGCAGACACTATAGGATGTTGAATTGGATGGATCCTTGCGTATCTGTATCGTTTTATCGGCTTCATCAATAGTTTCATACAGGCTTATGGGTGCCTGGTACCTTAAAGAACAAATAATTATTAAAATGTTATTTAAAAACTCGTCGTTTTTGCAAATTATTCGTAAAATATAACATAAAAGAAACTACGTTTGAGATATATATTAATACATAATTTGTGGCGCCATCTTTATATGTTACACAGTTGCATTTGAATCTTTTTATTTCAAGTGATACATATTTTACCGAAATGTGGTCGAAATATGGCCAAAATGCTTTTTGTTCAAAATTGAATAATTACGATTTATTCAGACAGCTCTAGTGACAGCGCCAACTTTTGTAAAGAAAATAGCTAATTACCAATTCGATATAGCGCTATCTATGGGAAAATATATTAATCTTTTGATTTCCTCCAACGCAAGACAAAAAAAAACGTGACGATACTGCAAAATTTTGATTACCATAGAATTCTTTCTACAAATCTACTCTAAAATATATAATAATAATAATAATACTTTGGACATCCCACACAGCGCCATCTAGTTACAAACAAAGCCAAGCTTGTACTCTGGATATCAGACAACTGATATAAATACTTAAATAATCTTTATAATATTTACATAGACAGATATATTTTTTTTTATACCCAGGCACGGAACAATTGGACGTGTCCATGCACACAAATTTTTGTCCCGAGAGGGAATCGAACCCGCGACCCTCGGCCCCGCAGTTAGGGTCTCTAACCACTCGGTCAACCGGTCATCAATATAATATAATAACATGCCCTTTCAAGTCGAATGAATTCAAACCGCACATTCAAAACCTCAGTAACCGCCATCGCATATCGCCCCGCTAAACTTTCACCGTGGTTTTCGCGAGTTCTTTGTGAAAATATACTCTTTCATGAACATTATAGCTTTCGGATTAAATAAATTTTTCCCCCGGTTTAAGGTATCGGCACACCGACTGAATATGAACAAACTCTTTGTGACTTGTATTAAGGAAACTGAACAAAAGTTTGTAGGGGGAGGTATACGGTACAGTACAAGACAGCTATAGCTATGTATACATTGTATGTTCTCCCGTATGTAAGGTTTTTTTGGTGTGAAGATTATGGCTCAATAACAATAAAAAAGATAGTTGATATAGGACTTTATTTTAGTTTATAGACAAAATTAAATAGTACGTACACATTTTGCTGAGAAATTCCTACGTATTCCACAAAAAATTACATTGCTTAATCATTTAAACTTAGATAGAAATAATTACAAAATCCATATAACGTATAGCCGAATTTAAGTCAAATAAACCTAGCGAATTCCATAACACGTTTTCCCAAAAAGAATACAAATTTAGTTGTTAAAAAGCAATTTCAAGAAATGCATTCATTGTTAAATGTTATAGCATCTTGCTGAAATTAAGGAAATTTACATAATTTAAAAAAATACTGTATTATATATATTTTACTTAAGCAGCTTAATATTAATTTTTAATATTTTTTTTTATTATTTTTAAAATTAACTTAACAACGCGTTTGAAAGGTTTGTTTACTCTATGGTTTTATTTAACGAAACTGTACCAGTGTTGCCAGAATATTACAAAGATTATGAGTATAAAGAGAGGAACCCACATACATGAACAAGCTAATCTTCTTGTATTTAACGGCGGCGGTCGCTAGTTACGAGTCATGCTCTCTCATTTAGCAAAACCCGCCTCACCTCGCCAGATAAATTATAATTAATTATCACGGTTAATAAATGACTCTTCGGTGATAGCTCATAAATGCTTTTCTGGGTGAGAATATTGTTTTTTTTTAATAAAATGTTGTGTTTTTGATTACATTACTTAATTATACAAAACGTTCATAGAAAAATTGTAATTAGTTAGTTATTACTGATCAGATACATTTTGTTCTTTTTCTTGCTTATCTATTACTTTTATTGAATTTTTGTAACTCTTTGATTACGTAAAAATTAGCTGTTTATAAAAAAATTTGGTTTTAGAGAATTCAGTTTTTTTTTTTAAATTTTCAATTCCTATACACCAGAGGCTTAAAACAAGTGGACTACCATCTTGGTAAAAAGTGGAGAGGCCTAAGGGCGTGTGTTGTGAAGGTCTAGGGCGAGGCATATATTCAGCAGTGAACTGTTAGTGACTGAAATGACAAATGAAAGTTTAACTGCCCTTCAATAAAATTCATGAATTTTTATTATCCGTATATATTTTGTATAAATATAAAAATTACAGTAACGGGCTACAGTATGTATATCTCTACATAAAACTTATGAATATCACCGAAACGTTGATAAAGTTATGTGTATAGTACCCAACTTCTCATAATTTCAGATTTTAAAAGTAAGGGTAAAATGACCTTTTGTACAAAAGAAAACTCAACGTAATTTTTTCATTCGCCTTATGTACACGATGGCTTGGACAAAAATTTTCAACATTTAGTTTTTATATTTTTTCCGAAAAGATCCCTTTCTCTTAGAAAAACGTATGTAATTTTCTTAATTATTTTTTCCTAAAATTTGTTAATGAACTACAGTTTACTATTTGTATTATCTTAGACTAAGTAAAGTTGTGATATTTTTATTGATTCATGATTACAATTTCATTTGACATAGTGAACTAACCTCAATATTTTTTATTTAATTTTACCCTTGGTTTTTATACTCTGGAAAGAGCACAATAAACTCAACTGCCCAGATGACGTCACAAGGATAATATCAACGTTAAGACGAATTTTCATAAATATCTGACTATATAAAGTTGATATTTTGAGAGGTTTTTCTATGACCTTATTCCTTTTAATTTTAATGGCCATTAACGCAACTAGCTTTAAAATTTTGGTCCAAACCCATTAACGTTATGTAAGTTGAAGTCAAGTTAGTACGGTTAGATGCACACGAGCCGTGTATAATGTATCCATGCAATGATCCGTCGCCTTCCACCGCTAAATATTTACATGACAATTACAGCGGATCACCGACGCGCTTGTGTGGTTGCGGCTCATTGGGCACGTTCACACTTAGCACTGAACATCGGAAGAGAACCAGTCCACGTCAATGAGATCCCTACACTCAACCAATGACGTTACATATAGTTCAGTTAGATGATACCTAAAACATGGCTCTCGCGAAATTTCGTATGATCGTACTTGTAGGCAGGCATATTGGATTTAATGTGTAGAGTTAAAAATAATTTATTCTAAAGAAATATATTTTGTCAATGGAAATTCTATATGTTTATGGATACTTACGAATGAAACTTTTTTCTAGTAGTAGTATTATTTGTACACTTAGATTAGGCATTACACATTAAGGCATGTTGAAAACTGAGGCAGGAAAAACAGAGAGCAAGTAAACCTTACTTTGAGCTTCTTATGCCGAGAGGGCATATAACATGTCCACCTAAAAACTATGTGTAATGTTATTGCATGCAGCCATTCCCTTTTTGTCTCAAGAAAGTTGTAAGCATTCATTTCACTAAGAAGCTGCCTGTGTGACAAATTATCACGCGGAATGCGGAAACAATGGTCTCTTAGCATATTAGAACTCTTTTCATATTATGTTCTTTCGCTCATGATCGGAATGGCAGTGATACGTGATGCGATTGGTTGGTAGTATTACTTTCGAACAAAACAAACGGAGAGAGTTTCTTTTATAATAATAATGTTTGTATAAGGTATAAGTAGTTACCAACTTTAAACAACATAAGCTCAACATTAGTAGTTGGTAATTTGCTCACCGCCAAGAAATTACTGCGTAGTGTAAGTCGTTGTCTAGGCGTTAATATTAACCGTTTAATTAGGCAGCCGGGCGGGTCGAAATTACTTCTCCGCGATGTATAAACAACGTACATTTTTTGTCGAGTAGAGTTTGTCTACGAAATCTTGGCAATCTATAAAGCAATTCAATACAAGTAATAAAACTGCAACTAGATCATGTCTGTAGATTACATATTTTTTTATAATTTTACGATTACAATGTAGATAGGTAGTTATCGATTCAAATATCAAGACACTTTTTAGAATATTTATCTGTCTGTCTCTACATGAATTCTCATATAGGTCGAATTTATGTATAGACGTCCAACTATGGTGCTATATTACAGATATTTAAAGTCCAAGTCTCCCAAGTAAAAAGCCTACTTTAACTTTTAAATCTTCTAAAATCAATAATAGCTTAGTTTTGAATAAAACTTGAAAAATATCGAAATTTACATTTACTTATGAATTTTTGTGACCGAAGTAATGGGTATAATTTACCCGAAATGTTTTATAAATTTTATGAAATTTATTTAAATTACTTTTCACGTAGGAAAACAGTTACAAACAATATTTTTTGATGTTAATATAATTTAAAAATAATAATAATGTATTGTATAGTAGAATTTAATTAGATAAAGACAGGATAAATATTTAAATCGTAAACAATATAATCTAAGTCCCATACTTTAATGTTTTTGCACTTGCATGCAGCTAGATATAGTAGGTACAATCACAGTTATAAGCTTCTGCTTTGATTAAGAACTACAACACCGTATGCTTGCAAGTAAACTGTTATCTTATCATAAAAAATAAGCAAATCTCGGACTGCCTACTGCCTGCCCTTAATAAATTATCTTAAATAACATTGCCCACCACTCAAAAATACAAAAACTTGACAAAACAAGGCCAGTATTATTTGGTCTAAAATTATAATACCAGCGTCCTTTTCACCTGCCATCTGTACCGTAATAACTGGGAATGTTATTCATCCGTTTACAGTCGACTCACCGAAAACGCGGATTCCCCTTATTTCCTGTAGACACCCTGCGGTACGGGTAATTATCCGGGAAAGAACCAAGATCAGCTTGTATTATAAAACGCTGCGGTTCTCTTAACGGCTGATTGCCCAACAATACATGTTTAGTCTGTGTTTTGAGTTGTGATTGAATTTATTTGTGTTATGGGCAAAAATGTGTTTGTCGTTTCTCCAAGTCGTCACGAACAGCAACGAAACAGCGTGATTTTTTGCCCAAAAATTGTTAAAAGAGGCCTTATATATACACATAAATAATAAAAAAAATGTTAATTTTCATTTACAAGGGTTTGTAACAATTATTGATGAGGAAGGACTAGGAATCCAGTTCTTCCACATCACTACAACAAAAACGTACGGTCTCTAAGTGGGTGTGTGTATTATTGTGTGGGTTTGTGTATGTATGAGGTAGTAAAACTCAAAAACTTAAGTAGAAATGGTGCAACTGCAGGAACGATACCTGAAAAACATAGTGACGTTATGTCAACATTGGTGGAGTATCATCGTATCGTCACGAAATTTTGCTCTCGATTCCGTGTCAATTATTTGTTATAGATGAGCAGTACAAATAAATTGTAAATATTTATAAACTTGTTCTGA
This sequence comes from Luffia ferchaultella, assembly GCA_949709985.1. Taxonomy (NCBI): domain Eukaryota; kingdom Metazoa; phylum Arthropoda; class Insecta; order Lepidoptera; family Psychidae; genus Luffia; species Luffia ferchaultella. Next base: position 919,828 of record OX453259.1, read on the forward strand.
ACTCATTGAGCCGCGGCAGAAGCCATTACGAAAACCCAATTTCAAAATATTTAGTACAGTTCCAATCAAACTTTATGCCGGATCCGAACATAGGCACAAGTCACGTCGTAGTAACCAGTTTTAGGTGTAGCGGGACGCAATGGAGCGAGGGGTATATGTCTTATAGCGTTGTTTCCGATCCGCCATAAAGTTTGAGGCGAACTATACCATTTTAAAATAGCTGTTGCAACCAAACGGTTCATCTGATCGGATAAATCCTGGTAATGGTTTTAAAATATAGCGAATAATAATAGTAATGAACATCTTGTCTGTGTGAACACCTAACGATTTTATAGCCGATAATCATTAAATTTGCGAAATTCTATATATGATAGTACTTGATAAGACAAACAACACACTGGAGAGATTAACTAGCTACCTTAATTGATTCCAGAGTTTTAGGGAGAAAAAATCGACGTTCACAATAGCTTCGAAAAGCTAGCTACCTCAATCCATTGTAAGCAAAAATGACATATTAACATGAATATTGTTCAAAAAGACAAAAGGGCAACTCCACTTCTGAATTTTATATGAAAGAAGTAGAAATTTTTACGTAGCAGCGAGATGCAGACGTAGCGATTGCCTTATCATCGTGCCATATCACATGGCGAGAAGACAAACAACAATCAGAGCTAACTTCCACCTCATACACTCTCATATATTCATATCAGTCCATTATGTCTTACTGCAGGGTCTTAGGCCTCCCTTCGGAATGAGGATGCTTTGAACTTAATCCACCACGCTCCTCCAGTGCAGTTTGGTGGATTTTGACGACTTTCATCTGATGATGGTAACCGGGACTGACAGCTTAACGTCCTCTCTGAGCCACGAAGTCAGTGATAATTATGTACTTATTAAGTAAGAAAAAACTCATTGGTACATGCTGGTTTCTGGGATTCAAACCACGACATTCTAAACAAAGAAGCGCTCGCCACTACTCGGCTATCACGACACACTCCACCCCAACCCACCTTGCCATTCCATATATGTTGTCACGTAAAACTAGCTACGGTCGTGTAGACGAACAGCCCAGCAGTTTTTTTAAGGGAAAACTTTTGTAGCGTAACGTATACGAGGTCAATCTACGCTGACGGACTTTATATTATGTTGGGGACCCTCTGGGCATGATAATTAGCTGTTTAACGCGGGCGCCTAAAGTTCCGGCTTGGAAGGGTACATTAACGCCTTCGTTACACCCAACCCTTCATGTTGGACGATGCGTTTTTTGGTCTTTCAACATATTTTTTTGGAGACATCATTAGGGGTTTATCTTTTATAGCAATGTCTGAAGCTGTGTAATTAGAACATTTTATTAATCATGTTTAATCGTCTAAATCATGTTTAATTAAAATAATGCTTAAATAAAAAACTGGCCAAATGCGAGTCGGATTTGCACACGAAGGGTTCCGTACTACCGTACAATATAAAAAATACGTTCCTTGCATGGGGACCCCCTTTAAATTTTTACTAGATTTTATTTTTAAAATTTGTTGTTATAGCCGCCAAAGTAATACTTCATGAAAATTTTAAGTGTAAGCAATGATCTTACAATCACCAATCACAAAAACGTCGAAAAACACGTTTCTTGTTTTAAATTTATTTTATTTTTATTATTTTTGTTGCTACAGTGGACACATTTTGTGATTTCATGTGTCTACCTATTACGGTTCAAAATATACAGCCCTGTGACGAAAGGACGAACGGATTGAGCCTTAGTAATGAGGTTTCCGTTGGTATCCTTTGGATACGGAACCCTAAAAATTTAGTCAAGTGCGTATTGGGGTAAATATGAAATAGGGTTAGATGCCAATGACTAAAACTTATAAAACGAAATCATGAATTATAATTAGACAAGTTGTGGTTTTTTGCCACTGCAAAGCAAAAGCGTCATACTCGTATCGACGCTACGCACTGCTCAGACATTCACACGGCTTACTGAGTGCGAAAATCATCTGGCAACACCTCGAATAACGGTGAAAAGGGGCAAATTTTACAAAAATAAAATTATTTTGACTTCAGAAAATAGAAGTTTTTTTAAAATACTAAGCTGATCTTAGTAAGCCACATCAAGCTGGCAAAAGGTTTAAAACACACCCCATATAACTATTAACTATTTACTTGATAATTCAATATAGGTCGTGAAAGAATTGACTCTAGATATTTTTTTATTAAGTGCGTAGTTTAATTTTTTTTATTAAGGCATTAATTAAAGTTTTTATTTTTATTTTATGTGTTCTTATGAGTTTATTATATTTATAAATTTGTCGTCTTCTGAAGTATTTATATACTTATCTATTATTAACCCTAAAACTAGTTTTAAGTAGTAGTTTTCCCCGATTTTAAAAAAGTTGACGTACAATAGTTACTGGGAATAATTATCTCTTTACACTGACATTCTAATCAATATCTTCCTATAAGATTTTTTTCAGATTTTCATTTGACGGCGAAGAAACGGGAAATGGTACTTTTGAGATTAATATTTCAGCAACAGGGTATGAAATAAGAAGTGACCTATAAAACCTTTATGTAACTGCAGTATTGAGTGACCGATTAACCGAGTGGTTAGAAATCCTAACTTTAGAACCATAGGTCGCGAATTCAATTCCAGCTCAGGACGATTATTTATGTGCGTAAACGTGTGTATTTGTTCCGTGGCTGAGTGTAAAATATGTATAGATTATAAGGAATATTTAAGTATGTATGTCAATCGACTAATACTCATAATACAAGCATAATATTTGCTTACTTTGAGACTACAATAATAATAATTATTATAACGTATACGTCACAACAACGTAAAGGCTACTAGGTGGTATTGTGTGGGATGTCCTGAGTATTATCAAACTACGAGGGTGTGTTAGGCAAGTTAGATGGACGGACAGACGAACACAATGAAACTAGAATGATTTTATTTTTTATTTTAGCTCATAACTCTAAAAAGCGGCCAAGTGCGATGCCGCACCCTAAAGGGTTCCCTCCCCTATACCTAAAATGATTAATTTTTTACTTCAATGTTACGTACAGGCAGATCATAAAAACGTATTTGTCAATTTAAATACTAAAAATTATTACTGTTTTTATTTATTTATTTACACCTAACTTGGTAAACATGATTTTAGGTAAGCAGGAAGTATCCAGTAGGTTTTGATGAGTGAGTTTGCGAATATCAAAATACGTTACATCAATTGCTGTATCTTTTGATTGCGTCGACGTAGAAACTCGCGTTTTTTAGGGTTCCGTAGCCAAATTGCAAAAAAGGAACCTTTATAGTTTCGCCATGTCCGTCCGTCTGCCTGTCTGTCTGTCTGTGGTTTTTCTCGGAAACTATTGGCAATATATAGATGAAATTTGGGAGGTAGGTGTAATCTATGAACCTATGAAATAAAGAAAAAATTTTATTTGCGATAGGTCGCCATACATGTAACCATCGTATATAAACGCGAGAGGTACCAAACGATGGGTCTTAAAAATGATATCAAAGTTTCAAACAATTTTTTTTATTTAAGTCAACAGTTGTTAAGATATGCACTCCTGAAGTCCTAATTTTTATTAATGTGTCCTCCCTCTACCAGCTAAACCGTTGTTTTTGGATATGTGGAAAAAATTTATGACAGGAGTATATATAACGTAGTTAAAAAGAAAACTATCACAGCTAACTAGACTGTATTATTTAACGAGTAATAGATTAACCTATAAAATGTACTCTTATAAGTAATAATTTTGTAAAAATTCCATAGAAAATTACAGATAGCGTTTAGCCAATAAGCTAAAAGTAGATGCATTTTATCTTTGAAATGTTATTGTAAAAGATCATTAAAAAAACATTTTATGATGAAAACTACATTGTATTACTAGGTACTTTACTAATAGTATAGCTTATTCTTTTGACAATTGATACTAATAGTCAAAGGATCACTGTAATAAAATAAGTAATAAAAATTGTCTTTTTACTTTTACTAAATACTTTTCAGATTAGCCAGAGAGGATCGAGCGCCTTCTAAATAACTAACGAAATAAAAATGAAATATATTTATACAATAATTCTTAAATTACATAATAATAACCATTAATGGCTAAGTTCGATTGACGTCGCGCTCGTTTTTTTATATTGTATGGTGGTATGGAACCCTTCGTGTGCGAGTCCGATTCGCGCGTGGCTGGTTTTATATACTTCGAAGGGATCGTAGACCTTAGTATTTTATATTAATTTCAACTTCATGCCTCTACTAGTTCCTGAGGAGAAAGAATCTTGACAGACGGACAGACAGACAGACAAAAAAGTGAGACGTTTTTATTTTCTAGTGACCTTATATAATCTCGTTAAAACTCCGTACTCATTGAAATACCAGATTTTTGGAAGTCCACGAAAATAATTCTAACGTCCCGAAAATCAATAGCAGTAACCCGCCTTGTTATAACGAAGGACAGGAAAACCTATATCAATAGAAATCGGTGTAGTTAAAATAAACTTATTTCAAAACGTAATACCATTAGGACGTGTGTCGCGGGGAACAATAAACAAATGATACGGCGGTAGAGGGGGAAGGGAGGGATCGCACTCAACTAAATTAACTCGGGAAATATCTATAGGGGAAATCCGATAGAATCGTCCACCGGACTATCTAATACCAACTTTTACTGGATTTAGTTTAACAAGGTCGGGACTGACTGTCCAAAGAATTGCGGTCATATTTTCATAATGTTACAATAAAATATTAATTTATAAGTGTAGGCTTTTTTGGGGTCCGTACCTAAATTGTTTAATAGAGTTCATTGTTGTCGCGATGTTGTCCGTCCGGCTGTTAGAGGCATAGAAATCTAAACAAACAGATAATAGGAATGCTTGCAGTTTAAACATTCGACTATATAAGTAGCAAGGCTACCATAGTGTTACAGGCTTGTGTTCAAATAGTTTGGATGCACAAAACACCAACTTAAGTTTACTATCAGCCCATCAAAGCCCCCTGCAGGGGCTTAGGCCTCTCTTCGGGATGAGTGGACTTGAAGCTTAATGCACTACGCTGCTCCAATACGGGTTGGCGGATTTTAATGACTGTTATCTATTGATGACAACCGGGACCGAAGACTTAACGTGCTCTCTGGAGCATAGAGTCATTGATAGTTATGCACATAAGTTAGGAAAAACTCATTTTGTTACATGCTCTGGGGTTTGAACCACGTAATATTTTAAACTAAGTACTTATTCTAAAAGTATAAAAAAATATATTTTTTCTCGAAAGCGTTTCGTAAAAAAATGTGCAAAGATTTATTCGAATTGGGCAGTGAATCATGGGTGATTTCGGATAAACTGAGTAATTTCTTTGTAGTTTTAACCGAACGAAAATAGGAAGAAAATAACAGTTGTAACCGTATGTATTATTTATCATTGGTCATCCTCAATAATTCATACTATTGATATTTACAGTATTCGTCTAAAAATTGTATTTTAACTTACAACTTATTTTTCACGTTCTCGAAATTATAACAATTTTCGGTAATTTACAAGTAAAGTTTCTAAAGAATAAAAAATGTATCTTTTAAGAAACATCAATACTTTAAAATTCTTAAAACTCAAACAAAAAATATATAATCATAAAGCGTTTTAAAGATTATTTTAAAAGTTCTGTACTAGAACAGGAACTCTTACAGATTCGCGATATCTATTTGCGTACACTGCTGAAGAGTATTAGTGCTAGAAAGCTTACGCATGATTAAATTAAGAAATGAAATAACTATAAAGCATTATTTACGATTTTTTTGATTAAACAACTTGCTTTGGATGTAAGAGTAAGTGCTAATATAATTTGTGTTAAAACCTAAATAATAAAAACGTGTGATCTACACGGGTGAAGACTCGACCGAGGAATTGGGGGTTCGTTTCTCAGTGAGCATAATAACAGTACACTAGGATAGTCCCCTTACCCCAGTGCAGCCAGCGTGGCGCCCGCCGCGATGGCGCCGTCTGCGTTCTGGCAGAAGATTATTGATTTCTGATGCCGTAACTCCTGATATTAAAATTTTTTCGTAATGAAGACTCACGGTTTATGTTTCTGTCACTACGCGACGCCACTTGCGAAAGAGGTATAGATATCTGGCAATTTCAAACAATTGTTTACTTTCGGCATTTTGCCATGAGAAAGTCTTTTTGAAAAATGTGGATTACAAAAATTATGAGCGTAAGAATTTTAATTATTTAATTCATTTTTCTTAATTCCATTTGTATTTTTTATTCATTCTTTATTATAGACGAGCATAAACAAACAAAACAGTGTTAAGCATTATTCACATGTAAATGACAAAAAAACGAAATATCTGACATGTAACAAATTTCATAACGGACATTGTAATATGAATATTTGTTTCCAAGCACATAATCCCTAAAATGTCCGTCTTCGTTTGAGAGTTAAGCATTTTAAAAACGTGCGAGTAAGACTCGCACCCGTAGGGTTCCGTACCACCGTACAATATAAAAAGACACGTTTCTTGTATGGGTGCCACCTTCAATTTTAAACTTTATTTAATTTTTATTATTTGTCGTTATAGTGGCCAAAGTAATACACTCTGTGAAAATTTCAAATGTCATCTTATTACGGTTCAGACGATACAGCCCTGTGACAGACGGACGAACGACAGACAGTAGAGCTTTAGTAATAGCGTTCCTTAACTTAACTTAACAAACGAAAACTGACTCTGGCAAAGTAGCTTTTGTTGTGCACGCTTTTGACCGTCGTTTGTTTTGATCATAGTTAATGGAATAAAAGCAGTGATGACATAATGTTGATATAAGATATCGAGAATTCACGTAATAGTGCAATGATGATTTCTAATTTGAAGTGCACCGCAATGGTTAAGTTGGCGACATGGTATGTTGTGAACACACTATAACATAGCTATTTGTACTCAAAACTTACCTTGTGTTGCGCGTGAACCGAGAGAATACTTATATAATTAACAAGACAACAGTTTAAAACACTAGGCATAAACATTAAACCGGCGACGCCTCACAGCGATGTAAAATGCCCTTAACTTCGCAATGAAAACGCTTAAACTAAGTAACTTATAGCACGTCAAAGCAAATTGTATCTTAAAATCTGTTACCGTAAGTGTAAATTTCCTCGTATTTTCTGTCGTATCAATGCTAAAGAGAATTGTATCTTTACTCGATATTGTTTAAGTTTAAAATGGTTTGGCTGATGTAAAGTCGTTAAAGCCCGCGCCCGTGACCGGAAGCGACGACGAGTCGCTACAAAGGCTCCGACCGGAAGCTAGCTTACCCAGTGGCCTGTCTTCGGGCCCACAGCCCTCTCTTGACGCTAATGAGCTTAAAATAAATGTTTGCCTCGATACATATCTGTGAAAACCAACTACGGACTATCTGATCTTGCGCCGGGGATAACCTTATCACCTTGTATGGCGTAAACTTTGAACTGTTTAATTTGTTTTCATCTAGATATATTTAGGAGCTATTACTGCTAACACTGCTGAACATAGCCCTCCACGTAGATATCCACATTGAACGATTTTTGGGAACCTATAACCAACGGTGGCCCGCGGTAACCTTTACCAGATTATCAGTCACCTAGTAGGGGGACCGTCTCACAACGATTAGTGATCGCCACTGGAAAACGTTCCTTCCCCAGAGGTTATTTGTTCCGTGATCTATGCGGCTAGCCTAACCAATGCTACGAGTATGTCATCACTGCGGATTTTTCCATCAGTAATATTTACTGTAAGCATAACTCTTTTCATAGCATAGAGACTGATATTCTGAACAAACCTAGCCTACAAAAAGTAGGCAATTGATATCTGCAAGAATTAAAAGTATAGCTCGATCCTCTGTCATAATCAGGAACAAAGGACTAAGAAATTATAAAATAGAACTAAACTACCGAGGAATAAAAGGAACTTGGCAAGGAGAGAGCAGCGGGATGCAGACAACGCGGCGCCAGACAACCTGGCGCCAACTGGTCGTAGCCATCTCCTGACAAATAACAGAATTTTGTTCACACTGCGCTATCTTTTGTCCGATAGGTACTTCGCCAATCTACATTAATATTAATACTTTTTTGCCACAGAATTAGATATGCACAATAGATATGCAAACAAACATATACACCTTCCCCAATGCGGATAATATGGCGTTACTCATGATTTGCAGAGAAACCTAAATGAAAATCCTAAGTTTTAAAAATCCCACGGGAACGGAATATATTTATGAAGAGGAAATGCGTGTAGTGTTGCTTAATTACACCGAGGTCTAATAAATTCAATTGGTGTCGATTTCTAGTCACAATTTTAGTCAGATTTAAGAAAAACATAGTACGCAATGATTTATACTATGGAACCTAAAAATATCTAGTGTGGTGATACATTCTGTATATACCTGGTCTTCGGCTGGACGTAGTCCAAAGTTATAGAGCGCGTAGACCTTATCGAACTAAACAAAAGGTTAAAAATAAAAAAAAATTGTGATAAAAAAATTAAACTTTACACATATTTTTCTCAGTTACCGTTAGTTTGGGCGATCTGATCACTTGAAACTTAGTGCGGTAGGCTGTATATGCGCTATAAGTTTGGACTACGTTCAGCCGAACACGCGGTATACCTATATGAACCTATATGAAATAGTGATTCTCGAATTATAATCCATAAATATAATAAATATAATTTTTTCTGATTTTTAAATGTGTGTTACACATAAAAGAAAACAAAGGATATGATTTCTAAGATTCATAATTTGCAATAAATTTCTTAATAATATTGTCCATTACAGACATCTTTTTTTTTTTACAAATGTATAACAATGTTACTACTCCGCCTTCTTGTAACATGTGTGAAACGCGCAGCAAATTATCTACGCATTTATTTTCACGTCTATCCACTATTCGTATCTATTTCACACGACTGACAACGAGATTATCCTTTCACTGCTCGTGACCTTCGTTGTTCTCTCTTTGTTCATCTTCGTTGACTCTATTGACATTTAAAGCCAGTACATCATATCGATGTGACACATTGCCAAGTGTGTCCCTTTTTATATTAGAAGGTTCAGACGTTCAAGGCTTTTCCAGAAAACTTCTTGAAATTGGTCGTTGTCTGTTATCGATAGTAGTTTCTGGAATAAAGCTAGCCATAAAGAAATGTGGATCATTTGTAACGCTTTCAAAGCAAAGTCATTATTCTGTGTGGTACCTGGGGTTAAAAGTTAACACCTGCGAAGCTCACAGTCCTGCTAGGAGTGGCGTCTAGTGGGACGCTTTCATATTAATTATCTACGTGATTTAGTGCTCTACGCCTTACTCCCTGAGGACCACCTGGACAAGTAAACGTAAACACGCGTAAACCACATACCACGATATTTCAAGTTTTTTCTTTAGATTAGATTTAGATTAGAAGAGTAAAATGTTAAGTAACGTGCTTTAACAAATATGTAGGTACCGTTTGCTATATTTGTTCATATGTCGATTTTCGTTGTGACAATATTACGAAAGATACAAAATTGTCTCTTTTTGTTATTTTATAACTTTTTATTGTTACATTTAGAATTCGATACCATTTTAAATATTTATGATTTATATTCGTTTAATCGGTTCATCATCATTAGCCCGTGTCTCTCCACTGCAGGATATAGGCTTCTCCCAAGGCTCGCCACCACACACGGTCCTCCGCCTTCCGCATCCAATTACCCCCAGTATGGTGCTTCAAGTCATCAGTCCACCTGGCCGGGGGGCGTCTAACGCTTCGCTTCACGTTTAATCGGGTGGTTTAATTAATTTAATTTGGGTAATTCAGGTGGAAGCCTGGTGATCTATAACACAAGGTTTTTCCTAGTTTGGACACCAGTCTCCCACTACAACTTACTATTAATTTGTAATAAGTTTAAGAATGTACATGTAATTCTTTAAGTATGTGGGTGAATAAAAAAATTAATAAAAAAAAAATAATCAAACTAATTTTGGGAGAAAAGTCTTTCTTTTCATTTCTTTAATTCGCGTCCAACAGCACCTAATAAATAGCAAGTACATTACCACTAATCTTGACGTGGTGGGCCATTATGAATATGTACATCACATTGACAATTCGTTTATTTCTTTCCTAAACTTGAACTTCAAATACTCTTGGGATGTGTTTCAAGGTGATGTAACACATCTACGAAATAAAGATGTTTGACTTGATGATTCAGACTTCTGGCGCTTTCCAGAAAATTTCCATTTGATTGACCGTCACTTGTTTTAGCAGTAGTTTCTGGTACAGAACGTATCATATGATAACAACAACACAAATAACACAGTTCAGATAAAGAATATAGATTACCTACTTCTTTTCTCTGTTTGTTTGTAATATAAGAGTGCCCATCTATGGTTTCCAACAATAAAAATTATTCAGCATATAAACGAAAGTTTCGTGTCGACACCCATTTCTGCTAGGTACGTCAATTGAATAGCCGACTATAATCTCGATTGGTGTGAAAAGCACACAAGGCTAGATCCGGAAAGTGGGCTCTAAAAATACTACAAAATTATAAACGGTATCAGGAAGGGTTTCCGTGTTAAAAGGCAAAGCCGTTATCGAGCCCTTTTATCTCTACAATAAACAGGGCTCGAAAACTTTGTTCCGTACCCTAAATAACAACGAATTGGGCCGATCGTTTAAAATCGCTTCAACTTCCCCGAGCAAAGTAATCCACACTAACGCAGTGGCACTTGATACAGTTTCAGTTTGTGATACGTCCTGATGGTTCCATATAGTTATAAACGTACATGTTTATCAGTCCTCGCCACCAGAATGTCACGCATAGGTATTTTTTTAAATGTAAAAATAAAATTATGTTATGTAATACAAATAATAAACTTCAGACATACCACACTGCGCCATCTAGCCCGAAGTAAGCAAGTATTATGCTTGTATTATGGGTTACTATATAAATGATCCGCTTCTTCTACTAGCCAATTAATGTTCCACTGCAGGAGCTTAGGCCTCCCTCCAGGGTGAGAGGGATTGAAGCTTAATCTACCACGCCGCTCCAGTGCGGTTTAGTGGATTTTAACCACTGCTGTCTGTTGATGACACCCGGGACCAACAGTTTAACGTGCTCTCCGAGCCACGGAGTCAGTGGTGGTTATGTACTTAAGTCTATTGGTAAAACTCATTGGTAGTATTGGTACACGCCCGGATTCGAACCACGGCTGCACGACCTTCTAAACCAGAAATAGGTTCGCTGCGCTCGGGCTGTCTATCCATATCTATGCAGTATCCAGTTAAGGAGATCTGGTAAAATTTCTCTGCTGAATGCATATCATTACCATTAACACTTGCATAAAACTTTCCTGTGTTCTACGTCATTCTAAAAAAAAAATATAACTGATATAAATACTTAAATATTCTTTTTTTTATAATATATCATATATACTTCTACACCCAGATATGAAACAAATAGACATGTTCATGCACTGTATCTGCGCAAGCACGTTTAAACCGTTGTATTCCGATCCGCCATAAAGTTTAAGGCGAACTATACCTATTATATGTAGTGTAATGGGCAAAAGACGGTCGTTTTGGGCCAATTTGGGCCGTTGGTCACACTGAGCCAATCGGTCAGTATAGATAAATTGCTGTAGGCTTTAATATGCAGATTACTTTCGAATAAGCGTTTGAAAGGTTTGATGCCAGCAAATATAGAACGTAAGATCATTCAACTGATAGAGGGAGCCACCTGGTGTTGTGAACACGAACAGATAAAATTTGGAGTCTGTTCGTGGCGATAAGCGCATCAGATAGCGCACATAATTTCCTCTCCCAAAAGAGATGTTTTTAAAGGAAGTCGTTTGTGGATAACGCGCCAGGACGGCGGCGGCGTGGTTGGAGGCGCGTCCGCTATGCTGCTTTGGGAAGATCGATGCACATATAAGTTAATACACTGTAATCTGAAAGTAAATAATTTACACTGTTATAAGTAGTTCAAGAACCGGCTACGCGAAACCCTAGTCTCTAGTAATAAATATTTTTTTCGTTAATCCATTTGTAATGTTAAAAATACCAAAAGAGGTATAAAAGTACTGAATCTTAACCATAACGTTAAAAATAGCAAAATCCGATAACGGTGTTATTCAGAACATGAATCTTTGGAAAAATAAAAGCTAAAATATTGAGATTTCACTCGACATGTCTGAACGTTTAAATATACATATATGATATATCTACCGTTGGGAAGAGCATGGCGCGGCGTCTGGCTGATTATATTTTATTTATACATGATATGCCTCGTAGTAGTAGACAAGGCTATAATTGTGCATCATCAGCGCATTCCTATATACGAAATTCAGCCAGTAATCTAGCGATGTGTTAACGACGCAACGTTCTCGTGTAGAAATCTAAAAGATCCAATCGAACCTCCGATATAAATCCAAGGTTATCTCGCTAACACGGTTTTTGGGATGGCATGCCGTCCGGCGGTTAGGCAGCGCTATTTGTCTTTCCTTAAAAGCCTCCGCCAGTTAATTACAGTGCGAAACTAATTCACAGTTGCGCCTACTAACGGCGGATACGAGACGTAAGTGTTTCACGATGTACTACAGCACGCTCTCTCGGTGACGATGGGAAAGATGTGAGGAGATGAGAAGCTCAATATGTATAGACGTGATGGTATGGGTCAAAACTTTGCAAGTTCGTAATTTATAATTATAACAATAAGCCTCTTTATTCAACAAAAAAAACTACTACTAGTAAACTTCTGTATAACTAACTAAACTACATTTCTAACTAACTTTTTGCATGCTTAGCATATAACTGAAATTTAAAAAAACGAATGATGTACTTACGACGTCACAAGTAACAACTGACGTACGTCAAACATCGATTATTTCTTGAAAATTATTTTTTGAACGAAAATACTGAAATTTTTCTTTTTGTCTATTAACGCAATTAATATTAACATAAAAAATATTGAAAGGGAATGTCTTTAATAATCTTGTTCCCCTCCCCAACCCGTACGGACGACAACCGCAACCGCAGCGGCGCCCCACTTGAGCGCCCGCCTACCACGCTGCAGCTGACCTCAAACGAACCAACAGCTCGTGTCGTCCCCCTGCGCCCGCGCAGGAAGAGAAAACTTAAGGGAGTGGCACAACCGCCCCTCGTCCGCAACTCACCGACCGCAACGCCGTCGCCGTTGTTGACCGTAGAAACGCCTCAGCAAGCTGTGCTGTCTACTCGGCTTGCCGCCGCCGCGATGCGCCGGAGCTGGCTGCCACAGTCGCTGGCTTGCAGGGTGTGCTACTGCAAATTCTAAAGGCCGTGCTCGCAGGCATGGACTCCATACCGATAATCGTGCATGTGCTTGCCCTGACGTCCGACGTCCGGAATTCACCAATCCAGCGGGTAAAGACGGACACGGCTCGCACCACCGTGAGTGTCCCACTGCCGCGACCAACGCTGTACGGCGTACGGCTGCTGGCACCATCGATATGCTGCTCCTACCGCCACCGTTGTTGCCGGTGGCACGCCTCGGCCCGCCCGCTTCTCGGCCGCAGACGAGGATGGCCACACAATTGTGGGCGACGTAACGTAACCCATCAACCGTCAGGGCCGTGTCCTTGACGAGAAAATGCCCGGGGTATAGGGTCTTACCATACACCCACACCCGTTCCCCTCCCGAGGGGATGCAAATGATCCGATGATGATGAAAAAAAAGCCCATCAGAAGTAGACCGTACTTTGTTTTCGATAATACTTTCTTGAACAAAATTATTCCATATCCTTATAGAGGCTAATCTGATTCTTTGTTTTCGATAATACTTTCTTGAACAAAATTATTCCATATCCTTATAGAGGCTAATCTGATTATTAAAAATCTCACACCTTTATTTATTTATTTATTTAAAGTAAGTCATCTTCGGTACTAGCGCCGGTTTACTAACATTTAGCTCGAGACACACGTGTAGGGATGTTGACGCGCGTAGTTACGAATAAATATATTTTTTGTTCGTAGCTTCAATTAAATCTATTAGACATACGTAAACTTTTGTGACATTTCAATACTTTTTTTTTTTAAATCAACCAAACCATTTTTGTCGCTCTTCCGGCAATCGCAGTAGTGACCGTCGGGAAGCGTCCTCTGCCCCACGGCACTGCTTCTTCCCACTTGTGTCGCCTATTTGTCGCAAAAATGTTCTACTTATAGAATCTTAGTATCCTACTTTGCAAATAGACCTAGAATTCCAGAAATGGAAATAAATAACAAGATGTGAAACTATCGTGGAACAAAAACCCAGTTGATTTCGATATACATGCTTGTGCATATTGTTAAATTTCATTAAAAAATCAAGACAACTCATAGTTTGAGAGCAGACATTATTAATCAAAGAAGTTGTAAGTGTGGACAGAGCGTGCCTCGTTACATTAACTGTCGCGCGACACGCGACTTTCATCGATTAGGTGGATAGATACAGACAACACGTAGGTTCAACAAACTATTGAAATATTTATTATGCTGTAATATTTTACACGTAATTAGGACGTTGTATTGTAAGATATAAATTACCATTATTTTTTATCTAATATTTCATAAATATGGACACGTGACGTAGCTTAGCTGATTTTAAACACCTATTTTATGATAGCTATGTCTTTTTGAAATAATTTGACAACGTATGTAAAATTAAGCTTAATATCGAAAGATTGTATTTATTTCGCAAGAGTATGTTTTTTAAATTGAATTTTTATATAGAACGCCCATATATGAATATAAATCTAATATGATTAACTATTAAAATAAAAGCAATACATAACGACTTTAATAATCAATCGTAGCTAGTTCAAGCTTGGTCTTCCGTTTAAAACAAAGAAAGATCGCAGGAAAAGCCAATTTTTCCTACTGCGGCGCTACTGTATTTAATTACTCTGTGTATATATAGGTATATAAATTTAGTGGTAATGTAGATGATTCTCTTTGTTAAAGGGTGCCAGGCCAGATGTGTTTGTCGCGGTGACTGGTGGCCGGCGGCACCATGCGCGGCGGCCTGCTCTTCGCTGTGGCGCTGCTGACCATCTCCATCAGAGGTGATATACAAAACAAAATGAAAAACCGGCCAAGTGTGAGTCCGACTCGCACACGAAGGGTTCCGTACCAACGTACAACAAAGAAAAAACGTTTCTCGTATCTCGTTCCTTTAATTTTCTACTTAATTTTATTTTTATTATTTGTTGTTATAGCTACTATAGTATACATACTCTGTGAAAATTTCAAATGTCTACCTATTACGGTTCAGATGTGACAGACGGACGGACGACAGACAACAGAGCTCTCAGGGTACTGAACCCTAGAAATAAAGAAAATGCTGATTTTCTTTTCTTATTGCTCTATAACCAACGAATTTAAATTAAAATGTATACCTCAGCTTCATTTTTATATCAAGCTTTATTTATAAATTATATCACAACCAAAAAAGTTGTTGTACAAACGAATTTCCATTTTCATTAAATTCTGTATGGTATATTATTTTCTTCTGTTTATTATATAATTGTTTTCTCTCCAGATATTTCGGGTAGCTGGGAAGAATGGTGGACTTACGACGGAATATCAGGTAAATAATTTTTTTCAATTATTATTAAATTTTAATCGATGTAAGGCTTATCGACTCTGTTTTCATAATCGTAATCACAGACGTAATAAAAACTCAATTTCTGTCAGTGAACAACCATTGAAGCACTGCAATGGCGGACGTGTTAATGTGTGAGTGGAACGTCATAGCATGCTAGCGGTCGGTAAACTTACTATGGTACGTGTTGAAGTTGACACGTGCATACAAAGCCAGCTGACTTACTAGGGGTGCATCGATATTTAGTTCGTAATCGTAATTAGTCCGGGTATTCCTAGGCTCATGATCGTGATTACAAAAATGTAGCAAATTGTATCTATTCGTACATTAGCTATATCGGTTGCAAGTTGAATCAATTATGTGGCTGTGTATCTACTGTAATTAAATAAAATAGCAATAAATTTATAGACCGAGGCCCACTTACGAGTAATGCCGTGAACGCTGGCATTCATTTTTAGGAACTATGAATTTACTATACGATAATGTACAATAATATTTTTTTTTTTCATCATCATTATTTCAGCGTATATTTGTCCACTGGTGAACATAAGTCTTCTCCATAGCACGTCACACGACGCGATCTTTCGCTCACTGCATCCAGAGGTGACCTGCCACCTTCTTCAGATCCTCGGTCCATCTAGCTGGGGAGCACCCGACGACGCTATGGCCACGAACGGGAGTGCGTGGTTTCCACTCGAGAACCTTATTGTCCCTTCCAGTGTCGATTCTGCGACATATGTGGCCGGCCCACTGCCACTTCAGCTTGCAGATCTTTAGAGCTATGGCTCTTCTGCGGATGTCCTCGTTTCGGACGGTTTCGGATTTGTCTCACAGCTGAACACCGAGCACAGTTCCTTCCATCGCTCGCTGAGCGACTTTAATTTTTTTTTAATTTATTTAATTTTATTTTGAAACAAACAGTCACATACAAACTTTGTGTGCGAGTCTCACAATAAAGGACCAGTCTCTGCTCTATGGGTACGTCATTTTTCTTTAAGTAAACTATATTTACCGGGGTGTATGTGTTTTGAAAACTTTATTAGGTCGAATTTACTCAATAAAAAAAAAGTCCAAAGTTAAGCTCATTACTAAATAAAGAAATTCTGTTCAATCAATCAATCAAATATTTTTGTTTCGTAGTTACGTAATATAATCTTGAAATACGTCACAAGAGTGAACTTATTACTTTGTGGAAGAATGACACCACAAAGGCGCATTCAAGAATGCTTGTTCCTTTCAGAAAAATACGCAAGAAACTGCGGGGCGCTTTTTTTAACAAAATTATAAACAATTTTCTTGGCAATAAGCGCTTAAAGATTAATATTATTGAAACAAACCGATAGGCGAGCCGCTTACACCCATTACATCATTTAAGTAGTCCGATACTTTATAATAAGCTTTTGCATTAAGCTTTCTTTTTATTGTAGTTTTGAACTTGTTAAGAGGTAGATCTTGAATGTCAACTGGTATCTTATTGTAAAAGTGTATACATTGCCCTTTAATAGATTTTGTGATCTTATTTTTAATTATATTATTTATTGACTACTTGCTAACCAAGTTTATCTTTGTTTCTTGTATAAACACAACAATTTTTTTTTTATAATACATGTTTTTAATGATGTATTTATTAGTCTGAGACTTTATATATTATGTATATTTATGTATAAAGTAAAATATAAAAACGCACACATCCGTGCATATGAGTGTCGTTTATGTTACATTAGACGAGATCCGATGTAAGGGGACCTTTTATTGGCACTTGTCCAAATAGTTTTCAGATATGGGTCAGAATATTAAAAAGAATATTCTATAATGTACTGACCGGCACTATAATAACACTTTGGTATATACGATGTTTTATAGTTTTATTAAGGTGATCTTTTTCCTCTAGAGACATAATCTTAACTAAACTTTGCCTGCGGTTCCGCTCGCTTTTCAGTTTTCGCAGCCTTACCAAATGTTTTTTTACTGTGTTGGCATTACCACCTCCACTACTGTTCCTGAACCTGGAAGTCCGTCGTTTACATCAAAGACGTTCTCATTATTAATATCTGACGTTGTTGGTACACATTGGGCCTGGGCCAACTCTGTTATATTGTAACGTGTTTTTGTAAAACAAAAACATTTGTATTATTATTATTTATATGATTTCCAGTGTACCGATGGACAATCGTTTAAACATATGCCACATTTGTTAATTTTTATGAAATAATTTCTTGTTTTTGTAACCTATTCTGTAATACCGATGTCGTGATAGCCGAGTAGTGGCGAGCCCAGTTTAGAAGGTCGTGGTTTGAATCCCAAGAACCGGCATGTACCAATGAGTTGTTTCTGACTTAAGTACCAACATAATTATCACTAACCCCGTGCATCGGAGAGCACGTTAAGCCGTCGGTCCCAGTTGCCGTCACCAGGTGACAGGCGTTACAACCCACCAACCCACACTAAAGCAGCGTAGTGGATTAAGCTCTGTACACCCTTATCCTGAGGGGAGGCTCATGTCCCTGCAATGGGGCATAGTAGGTTGATATGATAGGATAACTCGTTTATAAACATTTCACCAACGTTTTCTCTTAAATGAAATTGTTTGTTAACGATATCGAAAAGGTCTATGTTTTTATGTTAACTTGCTTACTTTGGGACTAAATGACGCTATGTGAGATATCCCTGAGATTGTTATTATTATTATTACATATTTTTCTACGAAGGTACTATTATATAATACTATATGCCACACTATATTTTTTATTTATGGACATTGGCAACTATCGCAACTTGCGCAACGACGGCTGATTTATGGAATATTTTAAATTTATGTTTTGTAACTAACTTTAATTTTCTTTTCGGCACATTAATTTTTTGCATTCTTGCGGTCCGAGCTCTTTTCAATCGTATCCTAAACTTATTTTGCCGCCCCGCTATCTCTGCGATAGTTAGTGGTCATATAAAATAATCCCTATCTATTAATAGAAGCAAGCGTATTCGATGTCGTCCGCGAATCCGTTATTCAAAAACATTTTTACTTTTCAAATAAATATAGTAAACAATTTTCATATAGTCAAAGATATTTGATATTTTGTTTTTCAAAATTAAACCATAACTTAAGCTTTTAATTAAATATATACTGAACTATAAACCATGATCCAATAATACATGGGACCTTCCACACAGCGCTATCTAGTCCTAGAGTAAGCAAGTATTATGCTTGTATCATGGGTCACTAGACAACTGATATACGTACTTAAATATTCTTTATAACAAATTCATATATAAATATTTTCCACCCAGACACGAAACGAATTAAACACGTTCATAAACACAAATATTTGTCCCGGGCGGAAATCGAACCCACGACCCTCGGCTCCGCAGTTACGGTTTCTAACCACTCGGCCGTTCGGTCAGTCGAATGTATCCTGCATCCCTAGTTGTCTGTTGGCTATGTACACACGCGTCAACGTGACACTCATATTATAGTAAATAACCGACCGCCAGTCCATTGCGAAATTGGACTCACACATACGTGGCTTCCATTGCAGTGCTTCGTCGTTTGTGCAGTGACAGAGAGTCTGGAGTTTTTATTGCGCCTGTGGTGAAAATTATACAGAAGTATTTAAATAATCTTACATAAAAACTTCAACTAGAAAATAAAAAAATACCTAATATTAAAAAACTATCTAAACCGGTGTCGTGGGGTAAAATGCCCAAAAGGTTAACGATGAACTAAAAGTTAAAACATTTTGCCTTACGTTAATGAAAACTTATAGAAGCGTTACCCTTGATGCCTATGAAACAAAGAAAAACTTTTACAGAAACTCAGGTTAAATTGTTAAAGAACTCTACACATCGTCAACTACTCAGCGGTAGACTAAAGGAAAGCGAGAAAACTTTGATAGCGCGAATTTCGGTCGTGACTGTTTGGTTGTTTGTTGTCACAGAAATAAGAACAGGTTAGAAATGTTACTAATATGTGACCATATATCCTTAAATATGTACCTATTTCACGGTGCTACACGGAATATTCATAAATCGAAAATGTTGAAAAAAGCATGCTCCGTTGTAGACTAGAATAGCACGTAAATCGATGATATTTAAATCCGCTTATACTTCTATATCTTTACTATTATGTTAATGTGTTGGTTCTGTCTGTACAATGTTTTTTTACAAATTAGAGAAATAATTTTGTTTTTAGTCTATATAAATAATCAATCACCTTATTTCGTATTTATGTAACATAATCTTGAAATATGTCACAACAGTAAATTTACTACTTTGTGGGAAAACGTCCCTACAAAGGCGCATTCAAAGAAATACTGGTTCCTCTCTGAAGAATATGGAAAAAAACTGAGGGACGCTCTATTTAAAAAATATATATAAAAACAATTGTTTTTAACAAACTTTTAACAATGAGTACTGAAATATTTATATTATTGAAACAAACTCAATAGGCGAGTGGTCTACACCTATAATAACAATAATCTTTATTTTAAAAGAAAAACTATAGATTTTTATTATCTAAATAGCCGGATATTTTATAACAGTAATAATAATACTACGAACATCCCACACAGCGCCATCTAATTCCAAACTAAGCAAAGCTCGTATTATGGGTACTACAATACTGATGTATATACTTAAATATTTTTCATACTATATACCTACATATGTAGATATTTTACACGGCACAAATAAACATATTCATGCATATAAATATTTATCCCAGACGGGAATCGAACCTGCGACCATTGGTTCTGCAGTTAGGACTTTTAACCACTCGGTCAGTCGGTCAGCCAGTTCAGATCAGATCAGTTGTAAAAGCTTTCACATAAAGCTTTCGTTTTATTGTAGTTTTAAACTTGTTTTGTGATAAATCTATAAGCTCAATTATTGAGATTTTATTGTAAAAGCGTGCAGTAGGTGCTTTGCCTTTTAAATATGGTTGCCCATATGATTAGCAAGGTATTGTGCTGCACTGTCAGTTTTATTTAGACGATTACTTTATTTCATATCTTACCTGTCTACAATACATACATACATGTTACAATAATATCTTATCGAGCAATAGCATTAAATACATGTCAAAATCTAACGATAATTCACAACCATTTTGAAATATATTAAGAAGAGTGCGGCGAAGTTGGTTTCAATACAATTTTTTTTTACTACATAGACTCAAGATTGCTTTGCTGACGATTCCACTTGATCCCGTCAACGGCATATATGGCAATATACGCGGTAACTAAAAATACGCCGAATACGGCGTACTCGACTCGAGTAGGTCACGTTTGTGATCTATAGTGTTCTGTGTCACGTTTATATGCCACGTGCTTGCAAATGAAATACCGGTTTGTGTAGTAAAACTGCAAAAACAAATTATAAAAACAAGCGAATTGTCAGTCAAATATTCTAAGTTGTCGCATGCAAAGGACTATTTATCGTTAATTGGAAATGATCCGCCTATAGAAGCGGGGACGATACCTACCACTTGAAGTCTAAATTTTCAACATGTCAACTTTAATTCAAAATACATTGTTTTTAGGATTACGTACCTGAACAGGAAAAAAGGTGCCTTAAAGGATCACCTCGTTGTCTGTCTGTATGTCTGTCTGTCAAGACTATTTTTCTCAGGAACGCGGGCAGGTAGGTGTCAAGTTGAAATTATTATCAAATAGTTAAGTTTTTGATCTCTTCGAGCTGAACAAAACGAAATAAAAAAATACGGCCGAACAAAACAAATAAATCAAAGCATAGAGAATATACTTTCCGTTTACCTAGTCATGAAATTTGGCAAAAACCAATGTCTCACTGCACAAGTAAAGAAAAAGGTGAAAAATATTAATTTATAGTTACAATTGATATACCACATTTAAATTGTTCCTTTACCATATTTAAATTTACATCCATTTTGGTGCCATCTGGCGGTCAGTAGCTGTAAATACGTGATATAACAATACCACGGAACCTTCAAGATGACTCAGATTCGAACTTGGCCGGTTCGTACCAAGTACGTGTATAACTACTGCGAGCGCAGAATAATAAAATTGCAGTGATCAATAATATGAAAAGTTCCAACTGATATACCAATAGTCATTCACGAGTTAGAACTGTAGTTAAAATAGAACTGTGTCTAATATTTCAACGAAAAGTGGTAGGAATTAGTTGGTTTGAATGTGAAATTTTCATTTTGGGGTTAAAATATTAGTTTTATCAGTGCCGTCCGCGACCGGATACCGGCCGTAAAGATGTTATCCGTTGTCATTACGCTGGGACTACCTTGTTCAATGGGTATTAAGGCCGTATTCATACATTTCTATGATTAATAGGTACAAGAGCCAAGGCAGTTATGAAATTCAACGAGCTGATCATTATGCGTGCTAGGCCAGTTGATAACTAGATATTCCGCTTTTTGCTGATGCTCGGACGTTTTATGAGTCATAACTCGATGATTATCCTTTTTGGTTTGAATACAACCTTTTTATCTCGTATCCACTTATTTTTATAATATTCGAGAACCTCATTCGGTTCGATTTACCAAAACCGCCCGTTTACCCAGTAACTGTCTTATACATAATTTAATAACAGTGTTTTAACTAAAATATGTTATATTTTTATCGCTCATAAGAAATGTGGAAGTGGGCAAAAAAGACAAAACACATTTTAGTTAAAACACTGTTGAAATTAAATGGAATTTATTGTGTGTAGCCGTTATTAAATGATCATGACTATGGTAATGTTTGTCCGATTCTGGAACGTTTATTTAGAGTCGGTTAAATTACTTTTTGTCCTTACCATAAGATTGTAACACTTGGATTGAACGAAAAAAATATCCGACTTAAAAATATAAACTAAAAAGTTTCAACTAAAATTTTCACTTAAAAAAAAGGAACATTAATAGGCGGCATATAGTTAATAAAGTCGGTGCCAAGTCATTCACTTTAAATTGTGTTCTATATTTATTATTATAGTTCTAAATAGGCATATCATTGTTGTAATTGTTATTACTTGGTAAGTACCCATTCAAAGTGTCTGAGTTTGCACCGATTTCATTAACTATATTCCGCTTATTCTTAATGCTCCTTTCTTTAAAGTGAAAATTTTATTTTAAATTTTTAGTTTATGTTTTTGAATTCGGTTTTTTTTTGGAAAGTTTATTTTATTTTTCAATTTTTAGTTTAACGCAACCGTAACTTATTCGTATTTAGTATAAATGGGGCTTCTACACGCACTACTCAAATGAGACAGCGCCGTTTAGAGAAAACTGTCGACAAATCCCAGTACACTATCTTTAGTCCTAACCGTAAAGGAATACTGTAGCCTTCCTCATCAGCCTGAAATGATGACATCGAGACGCAAACATCTGAAGAACTAAATTAAGTCGATTATAATGCAAATTTAAGACTTATATGGTTTTCTGATGGATGCCATTGTCAGAATCGGACCAAGCTGAAATAGGACCACCAGTTTTCAAGCACCGGGAAGCACCAGCTTTCAAGTAAAAAAAAATCATCCAAATCGGTTCATAAACGACGAAGTTATCCCCGAAAACACATTAAAATTTATATAGATATATATATACGGTCGAATTGAGAAACCTGCTCCTTTTTTGAAGTTGTTTAAAAAGACAAAATATATTTTTACTAAACTCTGAAAAACAAATGGTGTTGTAATGAGTACAGTAGGAACGAAACAATACCCAGGTCTAAACCGCATAGTCCTAATATAGTGGTAGGAATAGGTTTACTAAGATCATACGGCGCTCAAGTGTACTTTATGGAGCCCTCACAGTATGTGCACAGTCTAGTAGTGTGTGTGGTGTGGCGTCACTTAGTCGAAAGCAACCCTCGTTCACTCCACATCACGTTTTTCAACTTTACTTCTTACATTTTTTATTAAGAAGTATAAAAAGTATATGCGAGGTTAAATTGAGAAACAGAATAAGGAATAGTGTGATAAGAGAATGATGTGATATGGAAGAAGATGTAGTTACAAAAATTGAAAAAGGAATGCTGCGGTGGTTTGGGCATTTGGGGAGGATGGATGAAAGAAGACTGACGAAAGAAATTTACTGTGCGGAGGTGAATGGTAGGGTCGGAAAGGGTCACCCTAGACGAACGTACAAGAACCAGATTGGGGCATACTAGAAAAGGATCAAGTCCAGAGTACCCGAAGTATGCCGAGTAGTCCGAGAGCGTGTATGAGAGATGAGTGTCGATGAGGCGAAAAAGGTATGCTAGGATCGCACTTAGTGGGAATTTGTAGTCTCTGCCTACCTTAATGGGAAGCAGGTGTGAGTATATGTATGTATATATGTATATTTTATATATTCATTGAAATGTTGTTTATCGACTTATGACGTTTTGGAATAAGTCTTTTGAATTTCTCAGCAATACTGCTTATGTCAAGTTCCAAAACGATCATATTCCAAGTTTTTATTCCGATTTTTTTTCAATAATTTGTAATTTCATAACTTAATTATAAAAAGTAATCACAGATCATCTGAAAAGATTTAATACTTTTCGATATCATATTGTTGACTTAATTTTGTTCAAATTTTTTTATTTACGTCCAATTTACATAAATACTTCAAATAAAATAATTTCGTGTTATATTTCAATACAGAATAATCTTTTGTTTAGCGTAAATTACATAATTAAACAATGTTTCGCATATATTTTTTTTTATCCTTACAGTGTCACAACTCAAATTTTTTGCTATATTTTTTTCAATATATCAGATTATTTTATATACTATTTTGTTGAGCTTCAAAAACCTTTGAAAGTAAAAAAAAACTTATACAGCAAATTTTGTTAGTTTCGAGTTATGTACCATAAGTGAAAAATAAGGTCGAATAAACTTCACACGTCTTGTTCTCGACTTTTGATTTTTTTTATTATGACACTATTTGAGCGGAGGTGCGAATATATATTTCACACCCAGACACGGAACAAATGAACATGTTCAATGTTCATGCACACAAATATTTGTCCCGGGTAGAAATCGAACCCGCGCTCTTGGCTCCACAGTTAGGGCCTCTAACCACTCGGCCAATCGGTCAGTCAAATTATTTTAAATAATGTTAAATTATTTTTCTGGTTGTCATTGTATTTACCTATTTTTGTCTTTGTCCGTTTCAATTGTGCTTCAGTCTGTGTCTCTATTTAGTTATTAATATAACTTAATTTTTGTAACGGCACCTTAAGTCTATGTATATTATTAAATACACTTAGACTGAAAAGCATGACAAGAACATATTAATGTTCTGGTGATGCTTGTAACTAACTGTTGGTTTCCTAAAAAAATACAGTTACAAATATGGGTTACAATGCCGAATTCTAGCTTTATAGCACTAATAGTTTGTCACTAAAATAATTACACATGGAGAAGTTTGGTCCTTTTTTAAACATTGATACAAATATGCTTAATACTTAGTTTAATTTGATGGCCGGTTGGCCGGGTGAATACATAATAAAGGACAAACAAATACACTTTCGTTTAGAGTTGTTAAATCCTGTCATGTTGTAGTTGTAGAGTTTACTTTACTGCATAAACCTTGACTTTCGGACGACACACCAAAGCACTACCTAATCTGTGACAGAACATCCCTAATTAAGGGCGAACCGGGGCTTCATTACACCTCTAACGATCATAACCCTAAATATTATTCGAGCGAGTGAGCCCCAATGCGCTCCCTTTGCCGCTGCCTACACTATTGTAAACCTCATTATTAGACGAGCCCAAATGTCAGCGGTCAAAGGGCTCACTGAATTATTGCATTAAGGTCGGTTTCCTACAATTTTCATTGCTTTAACACATAATAATAAATGGTCATTTTCTTATTTTATATACTGAGTTATATTGCTCACTGTTATTTCGACTTTAACAGATATTTATTATCCATAGCCAGTATTTCTAACACAAAGTTTGTCACACGGCTGAAGCCCTTTCCCCGCTATATTTAAAATAATTCGCTATCGAAAAAACACTCTTTGAGCTTAAATACATTCAAAAATTAATATTAATGCGTTTTTACGTTAGTACATAACTTGTATTAACTAATTCACCTTGAACAATAATACATCGTAGGCTTAATGTGCAGGTCCCAGTTTTTGGGGGCTGATAAACCCGCAATGGAGCATGTGCAACAAGGGTCATCGCCAGAGTCCCGTGAACATCGACCCGGAGAAGCTGTTGTTTGACCCCTGGTTAAGGGATGTGCAGCTGGATAAACACAAGGTGACATTCTTTGATTACTGTAGGTACTAATATGCGAATAAATCACAGATGAACAGGATTTTAGCTACTTTCGGCATGACGATTATTTAATGCCGTTGTTACAAATTACGCCAGTGTAGCATAGAAATTCTAAAAATATGTTATTGTATGCGAGCTTCTGGAAAGCATTAGAATATTAGAACCTTCTGATATATAAGATATTTGACGACTGCTTAGCCTAGTGGGTAGCGACCCTGCCTACGGGGCTAGAGGTCCCGGGTTCGAATCCCAGGTCGGGTCAGTATTAATATGATGAATATTGATACTGGTACCGGGTCTTGGTTGTTATATATATAAAAAAAAAATATTTATATAAGTATATATTATAAAGAATATTTAAGTATGTATATCAGTTGTCTAGTAACCCATAACACAAGCATAATACTTGCTTACTTTGGGACTAGATGGCGCTGTGTGGGAAGTCCCATGTATTATTATTATTATTATTATTATTATTATTATTATTATTATTATTATTATTATAAGATACACTTCACAATTACAGTGTGATTGAGATTCTGAGACTGGTTCAGATTTGATGTGACAGTCGAGTGACACATAAATAATTGGATTGTCATAGTGACCTGTGGATTTATATGGCGACTAGTGGTTCATTGTAAAGAGTTTGATAGCGTAAGAAAAGCGAAAAAAAAAATTATATCAAGTAACAGTACACCTAGCAACTAGGTATTAGGTACTATATATTATTTTTGGAAATCTCATTATATACTAGTTTTCACTGAAATTATATAAACTCAATTTAAAATAAGTATGACTTCGGTTACCTAATCCATAGATTATGAGCCGCACTTTTTATAACAGAGACATCATTTAACTCGTTAGGTCCTTCAAATCTTACGAGCTTTATTCATATATAAGCGAAATGACGGCAGTTGTCATGCCGACTCTGAGGCTAAGACCGTCACGTGGTCATCATGCGTCCGCTTTCACTCCCGCCTTGTTAAGATCGTTTTACGATTATATTTAATACATACACCTCCCTCTCTATTGTGCCATACGCAACTTTGTTACAGTATCGTATTCATTAAGCATCGCATGGAAAAATAGTGTTTGCCCGTGACGTGCTGTATTTCGCCCCCGGAATTATTCATGTAGCGCAAATGAACTGCACTCCATCCAATTCGCGGAATGTTGTACGAAAGTATTTTATGCAGTTAATTTCATTTTATTAAAAATTGTTACATCCGTGGGTTCTGTGTGTGTTCAGTCAAACGCACGACAAGTTCTTTACGCATTTATTTCGTTAAAAAAGTGTGTTTGTTTGGCCTTTTGACACGTAGTATGAGAGTAAAGAAACGACGTGATTTTCAACAAGGGGACATTTGACTGACCGATTGACCGCGTGGTTAGAGACCCTAACTACAGAACCACAGGTAGCGGGTTCGCTTCCCGCCCAGGCGAAAAATTTATGTGCATGTCTATTTATTTCGTGTCTGGTTGTAAATATTTACATATTATGTATTTATATCAGTTGTCTAGTACACCATAACACGAGCATAATACCTGCTTACTTTAGTACTAGATGGCGCTGTGTGGGATATTATTACTACTATTACTTGAAGGAACAAAGAGTAACATAGGTTACTTATCCTGGTAAAAGGTTTCCATGGCCAACAAAATCGATCAAGATTCGAAATGAATAATGTAGGCCTTTGCGGATCCTACCTGAAACGTAAGTAAATACGTTAATTCACTATTATTAACTTCCATTGTAATACGAATCCGATTCTTAGCGAAATCTTCGCTTTGCTCCTTCAGAGCCCGACCTTCAACTATCTCTAGAAGACTGAATTATGCAACAATTCCATAAATAATTCCTTATTATGAATTTAGTTCCAGACCCTCGTTTCACTGCCAGTATTTCAAGCTGTAAGAAAGAATTGTGGCCTAGAGGTCGAAAAATAGTTATATCGTCATATACGCCCAGTCACGGTAAAATCTGTAACAAAACAAATTCACTAATATTTATGTAAAATACACACGTCACTTTTATGCTCAAGTTATTTGTTCAACTTGTTCCTTTTTTTCTTTATCTACTGTTGATAGTGCACCACATATTTTATCTTCTAAACTCGGCTCTTTCTTACATATTCAAGGAAAATTCTTTGTTTCGGCCACCGTTTGCTTTTTTGACATAAAACTAGTTATCGAGGCAAATAACACGTACATTTTCCATTTAGTATGATTCTTTTAACTTAACGTTCACTTATATATTTCTCCATGGAGTTTATCTATAGGTATTATATAAAATGCAAATAGAGCGTTACGGGAGCGAGGACGTAGAGATTACACGTTAGTTGCGAGTTACCGCCTTAATGCGATGGTAATGCATGCACAGGCGATAGCCTATCGGATCGCTGCAACAACACTGCATAATCCCCTCACGGTTTATGCACCCTGAAGCATTTTACTACCATATTTTCACTAACATAAGTTTACTCATTTTCCGTCTTTATCTCGATGTTATGTGGTCGACAGTTTCCTGAAAATGTATTATAAAATAATACCTATAATAATAAATACCCGGGACTTCCCACACAGCGCCATCTAGTCCCAAACTAAGCAAAGCTTGTATTATGGGTACCAGGCACGCCTGATATACATACTTCAATATTCTTTATAACATATGCATATATAGATATTTAACATCCGTAGACGCGGAACAAATAGACATTACTTTCATGCACAAATATATATATATATATTCCGGGCGGGAATCGATCTCGAATTTGGCTCCGCAGTTAAGGTCTCTATCCACTCGGCCAATCGGTCAGTCAAAATAGTTCCTTTTATGGAGACTACAGATCGCTCAAAGTATGTTACTGTAGAACTAAGTATAGCTTTCCAAACTCGTAGAAATGACATTATATTTTTTTCTCAACCGTATTGCGCTAATCGTAAAAATAAATATAAAAATCTCAAATACAGAAAACCAAACCAAACCAAATACAAAAAACCAGCCAAGCGTGAGTTGGACTGGCATCCTAAGGGTTACGTTACTGACGTATATCTCATTAGGTACTCATCGTCAGAAATATTTTAATTCAATAACATTAAAAATTATTTTTTATGTGATATAACTATAAATTAAAAAAATTCGGATTGTTCCCTTGACTTGCGCTGTGAGGCCTTCCTTACTTTTTGTAGAATTTCATAATCCTAGGTCAATGGGAAATGCCACACAGGTTTTGATTTACTTTTCGATTAGCCCATTGTACCCCACTGCAGTGGCTTAGGCCTCCCCCCAGGGTGAGGGAGCTTGGAGCTTAAATCCACCACGCTATTCCAGTGCAGGTTAGCAGATTGTAACGACTGCTATCTATTGACAGCAACCGAGGCCGACTGCTAAACGTGCTCTTCGAGACGCGGAGTCATAGTTATGTACTTAAGTCGGAAAAAAGTCATTGGTACACGCAGAGGTTAAACTCCCGGATTCGAACCACGGCCGCACAGCCTTATAAATGAACAGGTTCTAACACGTTTAGGTCTATCACGACTTTGATTTGCTTGCGAGTGTCAAAATATGCGACAAAAATGGCCTTATTTTTTGATTGCGTTAATTTAGAACCTTTATTTTTTCACAACTCCAAGGGACTATAGACATAATTATTAGATATCAATTACAACTTTTTCAATTACAAGAGTTTCGACAGACAAACAGGCAGACAGACGAATAACGAAGTAAACCTATATAAGTTTCTTTTTTCCTTTTGATGCACGGAATCTTAATAATAGGCCGCGCTGAGAAGAGTAGATATAATTTTTCACCTCTTATGTATCGAACCGGACTAAATATCAACAATTATTAATCGTTTTGGTGGTTGTTGTGGGTGCAATCGCGTTGAATATCAAATCAATGAGGAGTATAATAACAGGTTTTGGGTGTGGCGATCCTATCAATCAATGCTAGGCTTGATTAAAGCCTGCCCGTGCCTCGCGCTTTGAATTGCTGTGACAGATGGGTGTGAGGCACGCGAGGGCAACGCCACTTCCTAGGCGCGGTTTGCTCTCCGCTTCATTTCCGCTTTGCTGCTCTTCATTTTTGTAAAGTTTTCATTAGTCGAAAAAGCCCCACGTTGACTCTGATGATTCAATGAGACGTAAACAAATAAATTATATTAAATACTAGCTCTCCGCCCGCGGCTTTGCCCACGTGAATTATACAGTTGTACCAGTACAGCTAAATGGACGCGACGCTCCAGAATATTATAACAAAAATTTTGCAAATAAATTCCCTGAGAAATCTCTATACCTACCTAATTTCATCAAAATCCATTTAGTTATTTTATCATGTAGAATAGCTATCCCACAAGTCGGTCTCAAAACGGCTCTGTGAAGTTTCATTGAAATCAGTTCGTCCCTTTCGGAGATCAGATCGAACAGACAGACAGACAAACAAAAAGTATTGTAATTCACTCCTGACAATCTTTTAATCGCATCTGTGAAATTTCATTGAAATCGGTTCAGCCGTTTCAGAGATTAGCTCGAACAGACAGACAGACAGACAAAAAGTAGCCTATGTCACTCCGTATAATGCCCTCTGCACGTTTGCAAAATTTCATTGACATTGACACTGAAATTCAATATTTTTTGTATGTCTGTCTGGCCGTCTCACTGTCTGTTAGAGCTAAACTCTAAAATATTTAAACCAATTTTAATTAAACTTCGCAGATGTGAAAAGGCGGATATAAGGAGTGATTTGCTTAATTTTAGTCTGATTATATGTATGGTCGAGCTAAACTTTTACAGATTTTAATGAAACTATGCAAACATTAAAAATAGGTTGTCAAGAGTGTTATAGGTAACTTTTTGTCCGTGTGGTTGTCTGTCTGTCTTTTGTTCTGGCTAAACTCAAAAACGACTAAACCATTTCTATGACTCTTCGCACCACATCAAAAGGAG
Organism: Luffia ferchaultella; assembly: GCA_949709985.1. Lineage (NCBI taxonomy): Eukaryota > Metazoa > Arthropoda > Insecta > Lepidoptera > Psychidae > Luffia > Luffia ferchaultella. Next base: position 950,654 of record OX453259.1, read on the forward strand.
GTTATCAGGTGTGACATAAGTTGGTTTTTGTCTGTCCGTTTGTTAGAGCTAATCGTCGAAACGGCTGATCCGATTTTACTAAAATTTTGCATACGTGAAGAGGGCGTTTTATATGCATATAAAAAAATCGTAGTGTCTGTTAGTCTGTCTGTCTGTTCCGGTTCGTCTCCAGAACGGCTGACTGATTTTGAAACCGACGATTTGTGGGATAGCTATTCTTAATGCTAAAATGGCTTAATGGATTTTAGTGAAATAGGTATAGATATTTCTTAGGTAGTTAAGTTAACTGTCCCGATACAACTGTGTAGTCCACGCGTGTTAAGCCGCGGGCGGAAAACTAGTAAATTAATAAATTACTGTTTTAATTAACTTAAATTCTGTTCACAAAGTAAGCAAATATTTCACCATTTATAAACAGGGAGCCCGTGGCCAAATACAATGCAACTTTTACTATACTGAAGTTTAGAAACCTTTACACGAAGGCTTGTGTTACCACCATCATCTATTATTTTTTTTGAGGAAGGACGTAAGAATATCAGATTAAGGTCAACGCTTTCTTATCAAATTGAAAAAATCTGCATATATCAGACGCGTACAAGGCAAAACAATGTACCACAGAATAATAGGATTAAAATGGTCTACGAATAATCAATTCAGTAGTTTTTGAAAAACATTTACTAAACGAACTTTTTCCCCTAAACGTATACATGCCGTCTCTATTCCGTTGCATAAATTAAAAAATCTGAAAAAAGGCGTATAGGCTTATCAAACTAAACAAAAAATATCAAGTGAGCAATTGGCACAAACTAACGGTTACCGAGAAAAACATGTTTAAAGTTTATTTATATTATTTATCTTGTTCTTTTTTTTAACTTCTTGTTTAGTTTGGTAAGCTCTACACGCTTTATAAGTTTGGCCTTTATTCACCGAACACGGTGTATTTTTGGTCATATTTTTGAGGTCACAATGCGGTATCTCTGTATACAGCCATTACTATCTTTTGTATATTATGCATTGCACAGATTAAATTCGCAATTATTCTGAATTGCAAACGCTGCATTATGTATGCATTTACGAACGGAATTTATTTGTGATTTATGGAACTCCGGAATGCAGCTCCATGACCTAGTCAAGTGTTGTATGCGTTTGTTAGACAACATAATTATTATTGTCAAAATATAATAACAGAAAATCAGATTTTAGGATCCGTAGGTATTGCAACTGCATACGTACACAATGAAATGGTCTGAAAGCTTTGAGCTAAATGCGATAAATTTTAAGACAGAAAAGTTTTGCTCCCGGAATCTGTTAACGCTAAATAGTGAAAGTTCGTTTAGACTTTATTTTAAAATAAAATACAAAAGTCATTTATTTTCAAGTAAGACTAACTAATTTTACGCAGGTTCATGCGCGACCACTCTAAGAAGAACACTGCAAGAAACTTAAAGTGGTTTAGCTTCAATTTAGTTTAGTTTAATTTAGTTATTGACAAATCTATGATATTGCTTGGAAGTTAATTATAAAATATTACACGATTATCTTTGAATGAATTACTTATTTTGTGGAGTCCAGTAATGGGTACTGGAAGTTTATGTTTATTCCTAGTATTAACATTTTGTATATCACAGTTCTTTTTAATTTTGGTTTTACTTTTATAAACATATAGTATATTATCATAAATATACTATTATATGAAATATATATAATATAACAATACATATTTTATAATAATTTCTTTGAAAATATCTCTAAGTGAATCTCTAGGACCCATTTTATATATAGTGCGAACAGCCCTCTTTTACAAGACAATAATATTATGATATTAATATCGGCACTTTCACTTCAAAGTTTTAAACATAAATTGGGACAGCGCAATTTTGTAAAATATAAAAAATTATGCTAAGAGATGGCGTAAAATAAACTCGTAAATCTTTTTTAATTTTGTAGCTTTTGATTGTACCACCATTTGAATAAGGTCATGTGGCGGTGGTTCGAATCCGGGCGTGTACCAATGAGTTTTTTCTGACTTAAGTGCATTAATTATCACGGACTCCGTGCCTCGGAGAGCACGTTAAACAGTCGGTCCCGGTCCCGGTCAACAGATGGCGATCGTTACAATCCGCCAACCTGCTTTGGAGCAGCGTGGTGGATTTAAGATCCAAGCCCACCATCTTCAAGGGAGGCCTAAGCCCCGGGAAGCCCTGTATAAAAAGGGCTGTTGGAAGTACTTGATACTAATTTCAACTTGATACCTCGACGCGTTTCTGAGAAAAATGTTCTTGACAGATTGACAGAAAAACAACAGAGTGATCTTATACGGGTTGTTTTTTTGTTGTGAAATATATGGGATCATAAATAACAAACGATAGATGAAAAGCACCCGCCATGCAAATGGTAATTACATGCAAATGTTGTTGTTGTATGTGGTGTCTTTGTAAATAAAAATATTTATATATGTATACATATATTATAAAGAATATTGAAGTATGTATATCCGTTGTCTAGTAACCCATAACACAAGCATAATACATGCTTACTTTGGGCCTAGATGGCGCTGTGTGGGAAGTCCCATGTATTATTATTAATGGTAATTACGTGCAAATAATAATTCTACGACAAAAGTTGAAATAGATTCAATATAATAATTTACGTGAATATTATTTAAATGGGATTCTTTCTTTTGATCTAGGTGAGCGGAATTCTCCAGAATACGGGCCAGTCCCTGGTCTTCCGAGCGGAGAAGGAGTCAAAGCATCAAGTCAACATCAGCGGAGGACCACTGTCCTACCGTTACCAGTTCGAGGAGATCTATTTCCACTACGGAATGGAGGATTCGCGAGGGTCTGAACATCAGATAGACAAGCACACCTTCCCTGGAGAGGTAACAACAACAAATATGCTTATAATAGATTAGGTAAACGATTTCTTCGGTCGGCCACCCGGTTAATCTACGAAGAAACTTAACTTTCAGTTTTCTGTAGATGAAGATAGAATATTATTTTAAATTGGTTATTTATTTTTTAGATATTGACTACATGAAAAAGAGTACCTACCTATGAATTTTTCAAAACAGTTTAAAAAATGGGAGTTCAAAATAGGAAAAAAGGTGGCTACTGTTTACAATACTTTTGTGAGGACGTTTTTATTATTACTCTAATTTTCATTACTATTAGTTTTTTTTTTACAATTTTAAACCTTATTTTGTAAACTTTAAAACAGTGTTTTTTTTAATAAATAAATAATTATATCGTGCAGAAGCAATGAAATATTAAAATCAAAATAATTACAATTAGACCTTACTCTAGCGGAGTTACGGAGATAATTTGATCCTACTACGAAAGGTACTACTTTCCAGTGCCTCTTCCCAGAAAACTTCCATCAAATCCAATTAGCCCTTATCTTTTTTTGGCCGTAGTTTCGAGAACAAAACTAGTGATGGGTAAATGTTTAAAATTGACGTCGAATGTATGCAAGGAACCATATTCAGATATCCCAAACAAATCGTCGTCATCTCCCAAATATCCAGAAGAACAAAGTTCAGTATTGACCCACACTTTGATTATTTGTTTAAAAATAAAAAGAAAGCTTAAGAAAATCACTATAAATAAAGTTACGCAAACATACCTTTAATTTCGATGTAGCAGGATTTAATAAATTCTAAAAAAAAAGATAGTGAAGTTCCAATGGAGTGGATAAACCATCCAATGTACGCAGCGAAGTAATAAGCTTAAATCGAATTATTTGCTATACTTTACGATAGATAGCACTATCTAAATAATTAGTATCTTTTACAACTGATAGCGCTGTCTTAAATATAATTTAACTAATAAATTTTGAACTGAAATTATAAGCTTTCAAACATGTAACAAGTATTATTCCGGAAAAATTATTATTATTATACCTGGGACATCCCACATAGCGCCATCTAGTCCCAAACTAAACATAACTTGTATTATGGATACCACACAAGTGATATACATACTTAAATATCCCTTTTTTATAATATATACATTTAAAGATATTTTACACCCAGAGACGGAACAAATAGACATGTTCATGCTTACAAATATTTGACCCGGGCGGGAACCGAACCCGCGACCATTGGCTCCGCAGCTAGGGTCTCTAACCACTCGGCTAGTGGCGTATTCAGGATTCAAGGTTGGGGGGGGGGGGGGGGCATATAGTCTAAGATCCGATTTTAACAACGACTTTCACCCATCTGTTTCAACGATGAAATTTTTTTGTTATCAAATTTAGTACGTAGAAAATACATCGCGAATGGGTTGGCTAAACAATTTATGGTAAGGTTATGATTAATTACATAATAATAATAAAAATATAGTGATTTACACTTATCTTAAAATTTTTGAAACGTCTTTTAAGAAAGTAAATAAAAATAAACAAAGTGAACAGTTAGAAATTAAAATTAACAAATAAAAAACATATACGAAGGATGAATGTACCTGTTTATACCTACCTCTGCCAATCCAAAAGTTAGGTATGCCAGGTAAGAAATGGACAACCCAACGTTTGCATATTCTTCTTGCATAGGCTTCATACTTTCGATTGGTATTCAATTTATTTGTTAAACACATGTGTGAAATATTACATAAATAGTCATTTTTAAAATTTTAATTAATCATAGCTTTGCCATAAATTTTTTAGCCAACCCATTCGCGATGTATTTTCTACGTACTAATTAAGATAACAAAAAACTTTCATCGTTGAAACAGATGGGTGAAAGTCGTTGTTCATTCGGATCCTCTACTAATATTTTTCATTGAACTTAAAAGCTTATATTAGTCTTATACATGTTAGGAACGTTCTACGATCTTAATTCACTCGGTTATGTGGTCAGCAATACGTACTGCTTAAAAAAAAAAAATTTGAAATACATATTGCTTGAAATAAAAACAACTCGAATGAAACTGTGTAACATATAAAGATGGCGTCACATGTATAAGTTTTAATATATGATATCTCACATATGCCTTTTTCTTGAAATGTCATATTTTACTAACAATTTAAAAAAAAAAAACAGATTTTCAATGACGTATGTTTCAATTTGACGCAACTTATAGTCACGTAATAATAAATTGGGGAATTATCATTAGACCCTTGATTTGTATTAGACGCATGTATCGAGGTAACGGCAAATTAACGATAAAAAATCGATCAATTACCTCCTCCCAGCTTCGCATGAAAACAGAACTCCTTCGTTTCTTCTTCATTGTTTGTAAGTGTGAGGTCGTATAGAGTATTGGTGACAATTTCCATTCAGAGTCCCCAGGCGTTAGTTTTAGCTGAAATGGTCGCACGGGGACCCGATAACGGGCCAACTTGCAGCTGTTAATTTGTCGAGTTACTGGTATTGGGGGACATTTTCATCTTTCACACATCGGTAAAGCCCTGAAGGGACCTGAATTTGCCGCCAAATTAAGCAGTAGTTTAAATTATTTTCTACATAAAATAAATGGTGTGGCAATTTTAGTCATTTATGTCATATATATATATATATATATATATATATATATATATATATAAATAATATTTCTAATCGTACTAGATATCTACTATCAAGTATTTGTGCATATACGGGATGACTATTTGTCTGTTTTGTTTTTTATTATAGTAAAATATTCAGTTCTACGGGCCCAGCCATGCCCGCTTTCACACTTTTTAGAGGATCACTTTTTTTAAATTGTTTTATATTTAACGTTTTCTTTGTCGTGGGTTTTTAAAATATTTGATTATACTTTTTGTTTATAACTTTTTAAATATTAGTAGACTTGTACCCAACAGTGAATTGTTTATAACCAGATGACATCGATGCCAGATGATTATGATAACAAAAAAAAAAAACGTTTTGAATTAACATACATGTTCTGAGATGATGTTACCAACTTAATACCCCATACGAAACTGCGATGCTAAATGCGAAACACTGAAACTATAGTAAATTTGCTACTTGATTTAGAGGAACACATCTACTGCAGCGCTCCCTGGTGACTTATAACCATAAAATATGTTTAAGAACTTCTCTGACGCAATATCTATGTACTACTAGAAACCGGATCAAAATCAGGCCAGCCGTTTTAGAAATACAATCAACTGCAGCACCCCCCGGTGGAAATAATTATAAAATATATTGTAAAACTTGCTCTGAAGTGATACCTATGTAACACAAAAAACGCATCAAAATCCCAACCGTTTTAGAGAAACGCATTCACTGCAGCGTTATCTGGTGTATTTTATCCACAAAATATGTCTAAGAACTTACATTGAAGTGACACCTACGTAACACAAAAACCCATATCGAAGTCGGATCAGTAGTTTTTGAGAAAAATGATAAGAACATACGCACCAACCTATACACAATAATAATTATAGTAATAATAACGTATACATGACAACAAAGTCCAGGCTCCAAACTAAGCATTAGCTTGTGTTTTGGGTACCAAGCGAAGACACCACATACATTTATAACAACCAAGACCAATTATATAAGAAACAATTTACTTTGTTACCTAAATTAAAAGTGTATCTAAATTTCGGGTCTTTAAATTACGTTTACGAGCTAGGAACCCGTAATAGACGGACGGACGGACATAGAGCAGATTAACAGCAGTAAGGCTCTGTTTTGCCTTTTGCTTACGAAATCCTAACAAACCCCACATTTTGTACTCACAAGTTGAGTGTACCGTAAAAATGTAAGCTATTGTATTGAATAATAAAAAAAAATACCATTTAATTCTCCATTTCTCAAGAATACGATAAAAAATCATTTCTTTTATACATCCAAAAAGTGGCCTTTTATATTTTGTACGCAGCTAGAAGCTTAGTACGAACAATAAATCAATTGACAGATTATCGGATTGTAGTATGTACAAATAAATGAGCACAGTTTGCGAAGAACGTCTGCTTATTCCACAGTTGTGTCCAGACGTTTGAATTCGTCTAACGAAGCCAAAGTGCACAGCGGCGACACATTTCTCTGTCAAATTGTCAAAGCGAAGTATTAGGAACGTCATTGTCCTCGGCAAACTATGATTTGTTAGCTGAGTAAGTTTATTGCTACGCTTGTATTTTCAGTGTCTACTAATGACAACAAATGTGATACATTTCACTTTTATATGTTTTATTTTTCAACACCTTTTAGGTATATGCATAGAGTAAATTAATTTGACAGCAAGCGTTTGGTTTTAGTAGTTATAAATGTCAGTTCACAGAATCGAAGTGACATTATGCAATTTTGGGGGGTTGAAACCGGGGCGCGGGGATTTCCTGGTGGTGAAGAGCGGCGCGCCGCAACCTTGCGCAATAAAACTCGGACTAAAACTCGCCATCTTACACCAGCTAGCTAGAGTATATGAGTGATTAGGTGGTGAACGCAGAAGAGAGCTTTTATACTAGTCGATTCGTACTTTTATGGGTAATGGGTATATGCATCTATTGACCGATCGGCTCAGTGGTTAGAGACCCTAACTGCGGAACTAAACGTAGTAGGTTTGATTCCCTCCTGGGAAAAATATTTGTGTGTGTAAACATGTCTATTTGTTCCATGTTTGAGTGTAAAATATCTAAACCGGGTGTTAGGCTGAACGTAGTCCAAACTTATAGAGCGTGTAGAGCTTACCGAACTAAACAAAAAAATTAAAGTGAGTAGATGACGCAAACTGACGTTTACAGAGAAAAACATGTTTAAAGTTTAATTTTTGAATTTTTTTTAACCTTTTGTTTAGTTCGCTGAGCTCACACGCTCTCCAGGTTTAGCCTAAATACAGCCGAACGCCAGGTATACGTATGTATTAAAAGAAATATTGAAGTATTTGTATCTGTTGTCTAGTACCCATAATAAAAATTCTGGTTAGTTTGGGACTAGATGGAGTTTTGTGGAATATCCCGAGTGTTATTATTAATATAACTTTTTACAAATTTAAAACTTCCTTCCTAAAAACTTTTCATATAGATCACCTAAAGATTTTGCACCGCGGAAGGTTCAGTAATTTCAGCGTCTCCATTGGCAAATACCACCACTCTAATCTTGTGCATCGATGCCTTGTCTCAGTGAAATAAGATATATCAAACTGTTGCACGATATTCGCCAAAAAAATAATTTTGCATAAAAAATACGAAATATTTAGTTTCTTCTTTTTATAGGGTCGTCTCGTAAATCCTTGCCGGTGATAAGCAGTTTAATACTTAATATATTTTTATTTAAAAAGGCATATTTAATCAATTATGTATTCTCCCCCGTTATCTACTACAGTCAACTATCTACTGGGCAAAGTCTGAATACCCTGCTCTCAAAATATGAAATACAGAGACTCGAAAAATATAAAAACTCAATTTTTAGACTCATACCATTTTCCAACTTTTCGCTCAGTAGGTAAGTGGTATTCGAGGGCTCGAAATAAATGAAAATCGGAAGGCGCAAAGTCCGAGCTGTACAGTTTTAGCATGCCTCAATCCTTTACCAAAGGTATAGTTCGCCTCAAACTTTATGTCGGATCGGAATACAACGCCATAAGCGTGCTTGCGCAGGTCCAGCCATACAACCCTCGCTCCACTGCGTCCCGCTACACCTAAAACTGGTTACTGTGACGCGACCTGTGCCTATATCGGATTCGCCATAAAGTTCGAATGAAACTGTACGCTATTTTACATCCCCGCCTTCCAAAATATAGAAAAATCACCCGCCATTTCTATCGGTTTTAGATTTGAAAACTGTATTTATGTAGTCATTTAATTTCATTTGCAGCAATTGGCAGAGTGATTAGAAACACTAATTGCAGTGCCAAGGGTCGCGGGTTCTATTCCCGCCCGTGTCAAATGTTTGTGTGCATGAACATGTGTGTTTGTTCCGTGCCTGGGTGTAAAATATCTAATAATAATAATAATGTATACAAGACAACAACGTCTAAGCCCCAAACTTAGCATTAGCTTGTGTTTTGGGTACCAAGCGAAGACACCACATACATATAACAACCAAGACCCTGTACCAGTATCAATATTCATCACATAAATACTGACCCGACCTGGGATTTGAACCTGGGACCTCCAGCTTCGTAGGCAGGGTCGCTACCTACTAGGTTAAGCGGTCGGTGTAAAATATCTATAGTATATAATATATAAATTATAAAGAATATTTAAGTATGTATCAGTCGTCTAGGCCCCATAATACGAGCTTTGCTTAGTTTGGAACTAGATGGCGCTGTGTGGGATGTCCAAGGTATTATTATTATTAATTACTTGGCAAGTCAATTCCACGAAAGCCTTTTTTTCGATATATGTCAGATAGTTTGCACTGGTGTAAAACTGGCGATATGCTAAAGACAACTAAACACAACCAGCTTGTATGACTCTTGAGAGATTTATTTTAGAGATTAAAGTATTCTTTCACTAATTGGCATAACTGGTGTAATGATAAGGTCACTTATTACCAAATAACATCAGGATATTGTAAGATGAATTTTAAAATGTTATTTAGAATTAGGAAACGCCAGTAGATGGCATGGCAGCTGGTTTCGTGAAGTTCACAAATCTAGTATTTATTATTATATATGGACGCGATAAGTACATACAAAGCCTGACTGGCTTATCCAAAATTTATTTGTATAAATATAAATAGGTATTAACTAGGTTAAAACCAAAGCGCACCGCTAACGAGAATCGGCAGTTTGTTAGTAATACAGTCGACCAATTACCCGTTGAGGGCTCACAAGACAAACCCTTGGAAGTTTCACGCCAATTAGTGGTCGATCCCTTTTGATTTAAAACATTTCTAAACATACAAACGCTGTAAACGTGTCGTAATAGCCGAGTGGAAGCGAGTCCACCTTTTGTTTAGAAGGTCGTGGTTTGAATCCCAAAAATCTACCAATGAGTTTCTTCTGACTTATGAACGTTATAATCACTCACTCCGTGCCTCGGATAGCACTTTCAGCCCTTGGTCCCGGTTGCCATCATTAAATTAATGAAAATTATAATTAAAAAAAATTTGTTAAATCCACCAATCCGCACTAGCGCAGGGTGGTGAATTAAACTATAAGCAACCTCATCTCGAGGGGAGGCTTAAGCCTAGGCATAAAGGGTTGATATGAATCTAAACATACAACCAACAGCAAATAAAATAAAAAAAAAGTATAAAGGTGTGTGTGTAGGTGCTTACAAGTTTTTATTCTAGAATTTTTTTGTTTATTTTATAGAATGAGACCGGTAGTAAGGTTTTGACTGATTACAAAAAGCGGATCTTTCATTATTTTAACTGATGAATAGAGAGTAACGTGAACCGATGAGAATGTGCTTATGTTGAGAAAGTAAAACGTAAAAATGGAAAAATAAATGAAAGTAAAATTAAAAAAGAAAATTAAAAACAATTGTAAAATAATACATACAAAGCCTTTTTTTAAATAACTCTTATTTGGAGAGTCCCTAACTCGTAAGACCCAATCTCATTACATTCTGTTTATGTTGCAATCTAACGGATTAGACGATTTTAATGTGAACATAGTATATGTTTAAAAAAGACTGTTTTAAAAACAATGTTCAAATAATTCGGCGTAACATGCAAAGTATGCTCGGTTTGCCACGCACGGAAACTGTCTGCGGTGGCGTGCCTAGCGGTCACAACTGTGAACTATTTATATGTACACTTTTAAAGCATATTTATTACTTTTGGTTTCCGCGGTTTTTCTTTTCCTCCTCTCTAGTTTTCGTCAGTTTTTTCCCCGCCACTTACGACCACTTGTGGTTGCAAAACCACTAGATTGAAACTATAAAAATTAAACCGTTCTTTGACCGTTTTATTCATCAAAAAGTCAAGTCACAATCCTCGATACTAACCGAATGACATAGGATTTTTCCCAATATTTTGAATTTGTTTCACTGCGTTACTATTTCAAATAAATGCTAGAATCTTAATTAGGTGCTTAATACCCTTTAAGTCCAAGCTTGTCGTAAGTGCAACTTAATAACATTTACACATTATTTAATTAGCATTTACTGTTGTCAGGATTTATAATAATAATATGTGGGACATCCCACATTGTAGCATCTAGACCCAAAGTAAAGAAGTGTTACGCTTGTGTCAATGGGTACTAGACAACTGATATACCTACTCAAATATTCTTTATAATATAGAGGTTGAGGTTTTAATGACCAGCCAAATTTTAATATAATGATCTTTGGTAGACAACCGATAGCCGTCTTGCTTCCTTTTAGTATCGTTCCGTTTAAAGGCCTCGGGCGCGTACGTTTACTACAGCGTTAAGAAGGCAACCAAACGTTATAAAATAACACTGTAGATAAAATAATTTACTACGAAAATGTAACCCATATTTTTTATTTACGCAATGAGGTCTATTAGTGATACCTAACATCTACAAAAAATTTTGGCCGGTTACTAAAATCTCTTCACCTTGTATACATTTATTTTGCACCCAGACACGAAACAAACAGACACGTAAATATTTGTCCCGAGCGGGAATCAAACCCGCGACCGCTGATTTTCCAGTAAGGGTCTGTAACCACTCGGCAAATCGGTCAGTCGATCGGAATAATTCTAAGTCAATATTAATAATAATTTATGTGAATTATTAAATTAAAGTAATAAACAATTCTAAGATAAAAATTTCTTTTTTGCCTACACGCGGTCGCAAACGCACACAATAGGAAAAAATCGTTATCCAAAATAATCATGAATTTAACTCTCGGTTGATATTGATCATTTTCATAGAATAACTTAAGAAGACCAGTAAGTTGAGGTGATTTTGTTGTAAGTAAATAATTTCTCCTACAACAAGTGTTTTTGTTGCAGATTCAGTTGTACGGCTTCAACAAGGAACTGTACCACAACATGTCGGAAGCGCAGCACAAATCGCAGGGCATAGTCGCCATTTCGTTGATGCTTCAGGTAAGATCAATGCATCTCATGCAGTATTCATAGAATGTCTCATAGAATGGTAATAATGTGTATTTGTTCTCAGATAGGAGAACCCTCGAATCAAGAGCTTAGGCTTATAACGAGTGTATTCAACAAAGTCACATACAGAGGTTAATAGAATTTGTCAATTGTATTTTCTTCACTGTTATGTTTATACTTTATTTTAACCTTTTTTGTTTCTTTGGTGCTTCTTTTCAAAATATTTCATATCATCTATTACTAGAAGATTTAATTTACTATATAAATATCTTAACAAACCAGTCTGTGTCGTCTTGGTACTCGCAAGAGAAAAAAATCCTAAATGCATATCTTTAATTTGTTATATCAAATTGAGCTAACTCCACATGAGCCGAGAGCTCATCAATTATTCAAGATGGTTGGGCACTCTTCTGTGAAACACTAAAAGGCAATAAACCCATAGTATCACTGTTCTAGCAAACGTAGCTGAATTTCGTAAACGTAGTTCATTTTGATATAGATAAATAAATCAAACCAATAATCCTTTTTGTGATTGACTACAATTTCAAAGGATTATTGTAATACAAACAATGAAAATTCGGTTAGAATAACGCATTCGTAGTCTATAAATTACATAATATTGCATGTTATTAAAATAGAACAAAATAGTTATTTCCAATTATACTTTTGGCACATGATGGATTTTGAATTCTAATGGAAGCTTTGTACTTTAACAATTTTGACTTCGTATGGACAGGTAGTTCGACGCCCATAAAACACTTGCCGCTGAGCGCGTTACTGCCTGACACGCAGCAATATCTCACCTATGAAGGATCTACCACACACCCTGGTTGCTGGGAAACCGCCGTTTGGATATTATATAACAAACCAATCTACATCTCCAGACAAGAGGTACGGTGTGCACGCGCATGCACATACAAATACGTAGCACACACTTTTCACACTTGACGTTTTGTTTCTTAATAGTAGTAAATGCTTACACACTTTTATTTTATTTAAAAATTACTATTTTCTTTGCATATTTTTTTTTGCTGGCTTTGCCTGTGTACTTATTTCGTATACATATTACCGAGGAAATTTGTAATTTATAATCTGTATCCGTTAATACTGTACGTATAAGCTGTTCATTTCCCAATAAATAAATAGAACTTAAAAAAAAATTAATTTTTAAAAAGTTTAATATTATGCCTTAAAATGCATGTACATAACTAACAGTAATGGTTATTTTTGATACATAGCTTTGATCAAAGTTGTTTTGTGCTTAATCGGGTTATGAAAATTTTTTTATAATAAATTATCAATACAAGAACTAAAAATAAATAAATTTTGTAGTACCTTTAATATGCATGGCAAAAAAAAACGAATATAAATTGCAGCATAATACCTATTACAAATATCGCAAAAATTCATTACCTTATCTAATCTCTTCGAAATGTTCTAACGGATGTTTGATTTTTATTAGACTATAATAATTTGTGAGATTTTTAGTTTTTAATTAATTGAAACAGTAAACACATAATACCTGTTCACAAATTATTACAAAGTTTGCCTGTTACAAAATGAAGGTATTGCAACAAATTCATATTTATAGCTATCTATGATATTATAATAATATCTAGGACAAACCACAGAGCACCATCTAGTCCCAAAGTGAGAAAGTACTATGCTTGTATTATGGGTACTAGACTTAAATATACTTTATAATATATCCATATATAAACATTTTTACACCCAGCTACGGAACAAATAGACATGTTTATGCACACAAATATTTATCCAGGGCAGGAATCGAATCCGCGACTTGTAGTTTTGCAGTTAGAGTCTCTAACTGCAAAACTACATTATGTAAGAAACACCATCTGCTACCGCTAAATAAACGTCGTGAGATCGCAGATATTATCTGTTTGTTAAAAATATCGTCAGGTGCTATTGACTGCCCTGACCTTCTATCCCAGCTATCGCTTAGGGTTCCTGCAGCGAACCTCAGAAATAACGTACCACTTCATTTGCGAAACATGTCGACCAACTATGGAAGGAATGCTTTCATTTGGCGAGCTAGTGATAACTTTAATAAATTATGTAAACAATACGATTTTGACTTGTTTAACACGAGTGTTTTATCGGCAAGGCGAGCATTATGTAGCGATTTCTTTATTTCTTAGTGTGTAACTATGTGTACTTGTAACCCTTTTATACAATTTTTGCTGTTGTTCACTTTCTTTTTCCTGTGCTGTCAATTAACAATGTATGTTTTGTTTTTCTACTTTATATCTATAAGTGAGAACCTGTTATTGGCCTTTAATAACTATTATGTGTATCAATAAGTTAATTTGTGCTGTTGGTTTTCCATACAAATAAAATAAAATAAAATAAAATAAAATAAAATAACCGCTAGGCCAATCGTTCAGTCCATCTATCCACCGTATCTTTCCATTTTTGAATAAAATCCAAATATATGTACTTAAAATAATGAATATAACAAACATACGATGATTTAACAGATGTATGCGCTGCGCCAACTAATGCAAGGCTCCCGATTGACGCCTAAGGCCCCATTGGGTAACAACGCGAGGCCCGCGCAACCGCTCTACTACCGCACAGTTAGGACCAATATCAACTTCAGCAAGCAATCACAGGTGAACAAATGGTTTTCCATATATATACTTAGGTACCAAAAAGTCGAGAGGAAGGTGAAGTGCGATCTAATTCGGTCCCACCAACGATTCGGATCAAATGATTAAAATCTATAATCAATGTCGCACCATTGTATCTAATTTAAATGATAAAAATTGTGAACTGTGCTGAAAAATTACGTAAAAATATCTCAGTTCAGAGTTCAACGCTAAGTTTTTATATTTACAGTAAAATCAGTTATTTTTCGCGCATAGACAGCTCGGTTGGGCCCAATTGAATAGAACTTTCATTGGGCCTAATTTTTAAACGAAAACTTTTTATTTACAGTTTTCGCAGTATGTGTGCAGCCAAAAAAACCGTAGTCTTCGTCGTTTTCCAGTTATAGACGTTTCGATGTATAGTTCTTAGTAAAATGATTATAGTATGTCGTAGATAACCAACTACACTCATATTACACCTAACAGACGTGCATCCCACTGCATTCAGAGTGCGTAGTCTGTTCTCCTGACAGGTTCATGAATTATAATGCATTGAAAATGCAAATGTGCGGTTATAGACACTGCATGTGTAACGTATAAGCGATATAAAAATGTACAGTGCTACAGTTGTACATTTCGTAACATGCCTAGATAAACTCAATCCAAGATTTAGATAACTAATAACAAAAACCAATCAAGTGCGAGTCGGATTCACACACGAAGGATTTCGTATCGCCATGCAATAGAAAAAACACGTGTCTTGTATTGGATCCCCTTTAATTTTTAAATAAATTTTATTTCTATTATTTGTTGTTATAGTGATCATAGTAGTACATTCCATTCCATTCCACCAGCCTATTATGTCCCACTGCAGGAGCTTAGGCCTCCCCAAAGGGTGGGGGATTTGGAGCTTAAGTTAGGGTACTTAGTAGTAGATACTTAATGACAATTTCAAGTGTCTACATATTACGGTTCATACGATACAGCCCTGTGATAGACGGATGGACAGCGAAGGCTTGGTAATAGGGTACCACTTTGGGTACGGAACCCTAAAAATGTTCGTGCACCGTATCGAGTCTTCGCTGGTCTGCAGTGAGCGATACTTATTCAGTGTCTAGTTGCTAGTTTGAGTAGTAAACTGTTGATTGTGGACTAAATTCTTCGATTTTCTTAAATTTTGTGTGGGCCGAATCTGCATACAAACACCTGTGCACCCAACCTATCGCGCAGATAGTGCGAGTTGGGATTACTACACAGAAGGTGCAGCTCGACCCGCTAAACGACATCGAGCGACGACCGAACGCATTGATGCTGCATCGGTGCGTTGCTGCCTTTGACGCGCGGTGCCTTAAGGGCGCTGCCTTGTTTGGCGTATACATGTGCTAGAGGTGAGGGCCGACACGTGTCGATCCCCCGGTAAGGGAGAGCAGTTTGAGCTGGACGACCCGACTGTGAATAAACAAAAGCTCAGATGCCATTCGAGCAGATTTATTACGTTAACTAGGTGATTTCTGGTGGTAGGTACTGCTCTCCTACGTCAGACTGAAAGTCTGATCGGCCTAAAGCCCTGAGAATCTCTACCTCATTGGTGAGATCGTCAGGTGGATCTATGAGTACATTCCGTGGGCGTCTGAGAATTCTTCAAGCATGTATGAGCATTTATAGCAGCACATATCATCATAGAGCTACGCGCGACGGTGAGGTTAGGTTGATGCAGTCAGAGCGTTGTACGATTGTCACGTCTTACTAACATGACGATGCATTCCTTAGTGCGGCGTCTTAGCCAGCAATCAGCGATGTGATTAGGTAAACGAAACGACGTGCGTCATTTATGCATCTGTGCAATACAAAAGTGCTGTCACAAGGATACATAAAGTGTATTGGATGGCCAACGTTGTTTCACTAATAGAAATAGTTACGGGTCATATTAAATCTTCGCTAAAGCTGTCGCAGTGCGATCTCCTAAGCAATAATTATTGCGATCTCTCCTGCTGTAAATTATAGAGTCAAGTTTATTCCCCTGACATCGCTTCAGCTAAGATACCGCTGAAATTCATAGCCTTTACTGATACACTTAAGGTCAAAGATTGTGTTGTTATGGATAAAGTGGTTGAAGTTGCATTTGAATTTAGAAGTCTATCCTAAAAATGTTCTGGAGTGAACAGTCATAAATAAAATTAAAGTTAGTCAAATATTAAAGTTAGGAGTCTTTTTATGATATATAAAATTTATAACAAAGAAGATTGCAAAAGAACTCAACACCACACCGATATTGTTCAAATAATTACCAAGTTCAAGTAGTAACAAACATCCCAAATCGCTTGCAGAACCAATAATTGTCTTTCGTTCCAGAACCCAGAACTGGTGTATTCCATTCCATTCCATTCCATCACCTTATTTATACCCCACTGCAAGGGCTTAGGGCTTCCCTCAACATGAGGGGGCTTGAGTTGTGCTACATTGAACGTATTCTCCGAGGCACGAAAACAGTGATATTTAATGTACTTAATTCAGAAAAACTCATTTTTACACGCTCGGATTCGAACCATGATCACATGGCCTTGTAAATTTGTAACAGGTTCTCTGCGCTCAGGCTATCACGATACGAACTGGTGTATAAGTTCAGTTATATGTAATAATTTAAATATCCTGAACATGGCACGAAAACTGAACTAATAATATAATTACTAATAACGCCTATTATAGGTATTATTAGCAGTATAATATTGCGCTGATGTAGTTGTACGCAAACGGTATTTAGATCTTTTTTGGTTCAATAAGTAATTTACTAAACAAGTAAAACCAAGCATTAGTATAGCAATTCTATGTATGATCATAACATCATATATGTTGAAGAATATTATAGTAACTCTCTACATATTTAATGTTGGATTAAATGGTAACCAAAGTTGTAGACTGTAGGTTGTTAGTAATATTCAGGTTTAATCAGTCGCCAGCTTAGCGATGCGGAGACAACACGAGTGCATTAATAAGGGATCACTTGATAAATAAACAGATTCTCTCAACACACGGTACAGGTGATAGCGTACGCCACTGTGCTTTACAGCTTAAGCTGCTGCTAAATAAGACGATAAGGCTGGGCGATCGTTGAATGCTGTCACAAGTATGAGTGTGGTGGAAAAGTACGACGTTTGTTATGCATGCTTTTGTAAAAGCTAAAAAGTCATAAAATAGACATAAAATGGATAATGTAAATAATTTTAAAACTCAAAAGGTGTTTTTGTCCACGAAGAATTACGTATATTACAGATGCCGAAAACTAAAAAACTTGTTTAGGGCAGGGTCAGACGGTACCACAACTATGTTTTTATTACTCGGGTCATTAGATAGACCATCCATAAATAAAGTCACACGAATTTCATAGTTTCTTTGCCTTTTATCCTCACCTTTGTTGTCACATATAGTAACATTTCTGTGACCCTCTACCTTCTTGTGACGTCACAAAATTTGCTTAATTAATTATATTAAATTTGTTAAGCCGCAGTCCTGGTTAAAATCCATCAACTCGCACTGATACAGTGTGGTGGATTAAGTTCCAAGCACCCTCATAGCGAGGGGAGGCCTAAGCCTCTGCAGTAGGGCATAATTATCTGATATGGATGTAACGTTACGGAATTTTCAACACTTGTAGAAACTAAAAAAAAATTGTAATTATATAAACTTTTGCACGGACTATATACAAATATTTATTAACAGAAAGGGTATAAAATTATTTAAGCTCCATTTAAATTTCATAATTTATGCATATTTTTGTTTCTAGGGCTCGAGCAACTGTCCGGATATGTATCGCAACATGCACTACACCGGTAATATATTTTTTAATACGTACAAATAACTGCAACTCTATGCACCGACCGAAGAAACATATCTAAATAGAGTACGCATAGAACTTCCTTATTCGTTTCTGGTGATCGGGGACGAGCCATCGCTCCATCTAATGCTGAGTATATAGAACATATCGCAACCGTAACTTGTTAGCAAATGATCGCAATTAGTTATCTAAATGCGTACTCTATTAGCAAATGACTATATAGGGTTGTCACAAAAATATTTGACTTTTACGCTAGCATGTCATGTTTATGTGTTATTTTAGTACACCTTACGATGGATACGTTTTACGATTTTTTTAAACTGTTTTTCAGCACGAAACTATACGAGGCGAATAGCTCGATCAAAAAATAGTCATGCATGTAAGCACTGGAATAGAGGCACGCCTAAATGTCACAAACACTAAATATTTAGGTATAAATTACCTTTAGCTTATTACAATAGTTGCATGTGTAGAAGTATTGTTACTAAACAAATATTTATGCCATGTGTCTTGTGAACCGGCGCTGGGTAACCGTCCGGGTTAGATATTTTCTATACCAAGTCAGTTTCACATGAAAGCTTTGTGTCAAACTACAATACGATTGTTTAACATTTTCACTGTCGATCAAACCTACCTATGTTGGACACCAGCTTCGGTGGAACGTAAGGCGAGTTTTTTCACCTTTTCTTTCGCACCCCGAAACTCTGCAGGTAAAAAATACACGTATGTAGCGACATGCACTCCACAAATTCGGCACATTCTCGCCTTCACTCTTATAATTCTGACAATGGGCTTGAGCCAAACATTTTAAAGTGGTCGACGATCATTAAAATTAAAAGGAATGATATTCTCGAATATCCTCTCAAAATATTTTTATTTCTATTTACGAATTTCCCAGATATTTATGAAAATTCATCTGACGTTGAAATTCCCCTTTGACTTCATCTGGGCGGTTGCGCTTATTGCGCTGCTTTCCACAGTAAAAAAACCAAAGCTGAAACTAAATTTTAAAAATTGTGGTAATATCACCATGTCTAATGAAATTGTTATCCTCATGAATCAATAAAAATATTGTTACTTTATTTTAACATAAGATAATGCAAATAGTAAACATCTGTCCAGTTGACTTCACAGGGATATTTTACTAATAAATTTTTGTAAACAAATAACTAACAAAATAACATACCTACTATTTTTTTTTTGTTATTTTTAGAGAAAGGTATAGATCTACATTTTCGGAAAAAAATTCAAAAACTGTAAGTATCTATTGGTTCAAGCTCATCTGTTCATTTTAAATTTTTTCAGTCATCAGACTAACGAATAAAGCTTGCCATACATTTTCAAAATTCGATTAATCCAGCTTTTCCAGAAAGTTACCATCAAATTAAATTGTTCACCGACCTCTCTCGGAGAGAAACGAGGTGTCGTGGACGTGCACATAGCAATCCCATGCAGGTGTCGGTTTCGCTTTACTGAGTCTCTAACTTGTTAGAGAAATATCCTGCACAGTACGGTACTTTGTTCAATCAACCCGCGTACCGCGCATGACCTATAAGTCACTTGGGCAGTGAATACGTTAATCAAGTGTAAATAATAGTGTAATTATGTTGTTAAGAAGTTGTTCGTGTAGGTATTGTTATGTACAATTAGGTTACCTAATTGTTCTTAGTCGCTTGCTAAATATTTCGATAAGCTTTTGAGCCCATTCAAAGTGAATTAGAGGATAAAGCGGTTCATCCACACGCTTCGAATGAGAGAGCAAAAATATAAGGTCGTGTGTGTTTACTCGTACGAAAAGTATGTCTGCATGTCTTCTAAGACGTCATGTCATGTCGTGACTGTCTTACACTAAATTATATTTGGAAGCACACTTCTCGTTCATCGGCATCACCGATGAACGTTAAAAGTGAAAATATCTCGCCAGTTAAAACATTTCATCGCCGAAGCACCCTACGAGTCATCTCCGCGTCACGAGAGTTTAAATTCAAAACCTAAATCTGCTTCATCAAAAACGAATGGCAAAACTGAACGGCCTTAATTAAATTTTATTTAATTGCCGCTACTAATGCATATATGGTAAACTTCAGTACATTTCCAGTCTTTGTTGTATACAGCATGTTATGATATAAATTAAAATAATAAGTTCTGTTGTTCTGTTTGACAACAGAACTTTATATTTTAATTTATGTAGTTAGTCATTGTTCACAAAATGGTATATACTGTAGACGTAGAAACATATTAGCATTTTAGTTGTAAGTTAAAGATAGCGTGCGTGCTTTCTGAGCTTAATAAGAGCTTTGTTTCGCAGCGACACAGTGGCAACAACGCGACCATTCACTGCGGTACCGCAGCGTCGACGAATTATCCAACGCTATGATGTCTCTTCACTAAATCTATGCAGCAACTGGGTGTCTCACAAATAGGAAAACAATGCATAAAGGAGTGGCAGTATCTACCAGGATATCAAAACGTTATTATAGTAAAAAACTCAACGTTTCTAGGAAAGGATAATGTCCACCGAAGTATGGACTACGGTACTTATGTTGCGTCAACTCCAGAGTTGTCTTGAACGGTGTATAAAACAAAACAAAACAAACAACAACATACAAACAAAATTTACTGTCGACATTAGTAATTAGTACAATAAAATTTTTCCAAAGAATTAAAGAAATCAAATGCTTACGTTTTTATATGTGATGATGGTGTTATACTAGCAGGAAAATCCAAAATTCATTGAATTTTGAATTTTTTTAGAAAGTTACATTTTTTTGGTTTTATTTGTAATCGATAATAATATCGATCGGAGATTTCTTTCAACAGTATTGTTTATTTTAAAATTAAACTCTTTTAAGCATAATTCACTATTTATGGGATACCTTCTACGAATCAAATGAAAACATTTTTAACACATTATTACAATTTGTATTTTAATGATCGATGTATAAATAAAAACAGTCCAAATAAATAGCAATCTATTAAACGGTCAATTAACAAAAAAAGTGGAGACAAAAAGTGAGTTTAAATTTATCTGAATATTCAAAAATATTACACATATTATGTAGCAAAATACATATTCTTAGTGATTTATTTTTCTCCTTGATTTTTTATAACAACAAATAAGTATGGCCGCTTCGATGCAGCATTTCTATTTACTCCTTCCCATATATAAAATAATCTTTATTGGTAAAAAAATATATATAACCATAATGTATATCCAAATAGATTGTTGACTATAATTTATATAGAAATCGTCAATTGTGTAGACAATACCTTCCTAGAGTGACGCAGGCAATCGGACGGCGCTTGTATGTGTATGTATAGACTTTAAGTTAGTAACTAGTTGCCTAGATTCGTAATAGTGTATATATTTGTATATATAAACGTGTATCAATGAAATATCGTGTAACGTCCACTGAAATCTATAACAAAAGTAATTTGTATTTAAAAAATGTTGTATTTTAAAAGTAAAATCGGACAATTTGTGAAATATATGTGTTCTATAATTCTTTTCATAAATTTCAGAATGTTATGCGACCAATTTTGCGGTTGATTCAAGACAGCTTTTAATTTCAATTACTCGTTTTTATAAATTAAAAAATATTAACTAATAAATTTAAATAAAACTTGTAAAATAATCGAATAGTACGGTAGTTATATTGCGTCTCTTAGTTAAGTCGAAACATTTATATTCCTGAAATTAGGTATAAATTAAAGAATTTAGATAAAAACGTACAAGTTACTTATATAACTATCTTACTCTGTGTCGTCAAGTATATAAAAAGCGTATATTACTATGTGAAAACGAAAAAAGGAAAACGAAAATTCAGTAAATTTACTATGCTCAAATAATATTTATTATGAACTGTATTAATTTATTCTTATAATCGAACACATAGTAAAATACTCGATGGTATTAAATATCAGGATAGATATATAAAAAAGCTTATGAATACATTTATATAAGTTTGTAATTCGTAGACATTAAAATGTTAGGACTATATAATAATTATGATAAAAGCAATCGCGTTTTGCATCGGTTTATTCCTAATAATAATTTACAAACATAATACCAACTGTAAATGACGTTTATTAGTTTGGACAGAGAGACAGTTCGACCCAACACAAAACCATCAAAGGCTTTCTTCGTGAAGTGATTGTGACATGCCCGAAACGAATCGAAATTTTTTTGTTTAATGGGATTGGAAAATTTTAAAGTTGTGCTGATGGTCATGAAGAATGAAAGGAACAAACAAAACAATTTCTAGAACAGCCTCTCAAAATATCAAAATCTTACAAACTCCCTAAATATTCTTGACCTGACGTTCAAATTGTCCCTGTGACGTCATCTGGACAACTGAGCTTATTTCGCTGCATTTCACAGTAAAAAAAATATAAAATAGTCAGGTTCATCACTATAACAAATTAAATTGCAAACCTTATGAATCAACCAAAATATTATGATCTCCTCAGGCTTAGATTCAATAAATAATGAACATCCGTTTAGATGAAGTTACAGGGATATTTCATTAAACCAATATTAGAAAAAAAATTACACGCTTAATAAACATTTTTTATTTCGAAATAACGTTTAAATATAAAAATGATAGAAACGTAAAAAAATTAGGTTCGAGCCCATCTATTAAGAAAGTCGATGGTTGTTTTGTATTGGTTGGAAGTGGACCTATTTGGAATCGCGCCCAATAATATTCTTATCTGTATATTTTCTATTAATATAGCTTTTATGACATCGAAAATTGTACCGTAATGTTGTATTTTACAGTACTAGACCTTTTTACTTTACACCAATCACAAACGATCTGTTTGTAACGCATGCGTTTTACGCGAAAAGCAACCCGCTCGCGCCCTTAGCTCCCGCCATTATTACATTTGAAGTAACTACCTAATTTTAATCGCAAATATATTGAAAAACGTCGTATGATGCTCATACTCAGTAAGCTGGCTATTATAGTCATCGGTTTATTTAATCGGTTAAACACCTCGATTATAATATGCCGTTTACCGTACTTGCATTATAATGTACTAATGTGTGCGTGTCTGAAATTCATACAAGTAAAATAGGGCGGCTTTTACGAGAAAAAAAATCATTTTTTTGTTCTCATAAGTCAGGGTTTATTATTTTAAATGTACAAACAGCAAGGTGTCAGTCCATAGTAGTTATAAAACATTATAGTTTTACAATAAATATCTATAAACATTAGGTAGAAACGATCTGTCTGTCCGAACTGCCACAGTGGACTGTCGCTATCACCTGTAATGTACCATGGATTTGGCCGATAGTTCTAGAAAAACAAGTTATTTGTATTTCGATTTGGTTAAGATTAAAGTATTTATCCTACATAATGGTTTCATTTCATCCGCACTTATAAAACAAAATTGCAAGTCTGTTTGTTTCTTTAATTGTATGTTCGTTCTTAAATTGTGCAATTGCAAAGAAACGACCTAATTTTTTGCACATAGTTTGAAAGAAAAAAAGTAAACGGGCTACTATTTGGCCTGGTCGAAGATTTGCATTAAATACAAAACTTTAAGATACTAAATATGGGAATGACGAATAAAACTTTCATATCGTAGAAGTGCAGTAGAAGGAATAGTATCCCTGGCCAGCTGCTATGCTATAGGAATGTCATACTCATATGTGTCTAAGTGGCTAGACCCACGGGCAGAAGTTTATATAGTTGTAATGGGCACAATTTTGCAACATGGTCCTAAGCATTTTGTATTTATAGGAATAGATATTATATTTCAAAGAAAAAATCACAATTTTTTTTAAAGCAGATAAAATAAACATGAAAATAAAAAAAAATATACTACATTACTGCAGATTGTCTATATTTTCATAAAAATGTATGCAAATATAATGTCAAAACTTTTAGTCAGGGTCCATTCCTAATTTTTTTAAACAACAATAATAGTGATACCTAGTTATCAATTTACGGTTTGTGAAAATCACAAATGGGTGCAATAAATAGAAACAGTAGCCACAAGGCACGGCTACGTGGAACTGGTGACATAAAAAAAGTTAACAAAATCAGTGTCGGCCTTAAAAGAGATGGGACAATGGCTTTATTTGAAACTATTACACCCGTAGTATCACAAGGAGCCGGACAATTTTAATTGACTTCTACATGGTGTTACAGGTCCCCGATACATGATCCATAAATCAATAGGCGGTGCACAAAATTAATTACGAATACGTGTGTCCTAAAACTGAGAAAACTAAAAAAAATCCATCACGTGATCAGATGTTATCAATCAAGATCGGGTAATAAGTGATGGAGTTTTGGCAACTGACGTTGATTGAGTGGAGAGCTTTTAAGGCACTGAGTAAAAGCCTGTGTAGGTATATAAGAGCAGTGTAGCGAGTATGTCGCTCCATGGCTATGTGGGAGGCGGAGCGTACAAAGAAATTTAAATAAAAACCGGCCAAGTGCGAATCGGACCCGCACACGAAGGGTTCCGTACCAATATACAATATAAAAAAAAAACAAGCGTGACATTAATCGAACTTAACCATTAATCGTTATTATTATGTAATTTAAGAATTATTGTACAAATATATTTCATTTTTATTTCGTTAGTTATTTAGAAGGCGCTCGATCCTCTCTAGCGAATCCGAAAAGTAATAACATGAGTACACTGATAGCTAGAGACAATTTTTATTAGTTATTTCATTACAGTGAACCTTTGACTTTTAGTATCGATTGTGAAGAGAATGAGCTCTACAAAGGAATGCAAATAACACGCTATCTGTCATTTTCTATTGAATTTTCACAAAATTTTTGCTTATATTAGGTCTTAACCTATGAAATTGCCGTTTTGTATGAACTAAGTTAAAGTAATTTTATTTCAAACATCTTTATTTCTGTTTTTCAAAGTAATCACCCGATCGATGCATCTTTGCCAACGCAGTGGCAGTTTATTGATGCCCTTCTTGTAAAAATCAAGTGGACGGGAGGCAGTAAACTCTTCAAAGGCATTTTGTACTGTCTCTCGGGAATTGAATTTTTTTCCCATTAAAAAGTTGTCCAAATTTTGAAGTAAATAGTGAATGAAGATGAAATGAATAGTCGGTAGGTGCAAGGTTTGGTGAGCATAGCGAATGAGGGAGAACTTCCAACCCAAACTCTAGCAGCTTGGAGACTGTTTGTTGCGCAGTATGGGGTCAAGCGTCGCGCTGCGACCGAAGCTAGTCGCAGACGTGTGAGCTTCTCCATCATTGTCTTCAGTTATTCACAGTACACATCTGCAGTAATGCTCATACTATTTTAGAAAAAAGCTGTGATGAATCACACCGGTACTAGACTACCAAACAGTGACCATCACCTTTTTAGGGGTTATTTTTCGTTTAACACATTGCTTTGGTGCTGAACTAGGATCTTATCAACTTGCTGAGCGCTTTCGATTGTCGAACAGAATCCATTTTTCATTACAGGTAACAATCCGGTTCAAAATTCCTTCACTTTTGTGTCTGTTGAGCAACGCGAGTCAGGTCTCAACGCGTACGTTGCGCTGGCGATCGTTAAGTTCGTGGGGTATCCGTCTATCAAGCTGTTTTACTTTGCTAATTTGTCGCAAATGGTCCAATATTGTTTTGATGCTTACATCAAAGGCTGCTGATAGTTCAGCTGTAGTTTGAGTATCATCAGCTTACACAATCGCCTTCATTTCATCATTGTTGACCAAAGTGTCCGGATGACCACGAGGTTCATTGTTCAAGTCATAATTACCAGATCGGAAGCGGGTAAACCAATAAAGGGTTGTCCGTTCGTTTGTCAAGTTCTCTCCGTATACGTTGTTAATGTTACGTGCCGTTTGTGCCGCATTAGTGTCACGACGGAACTCATATTCCACAATTACACGAATTTATAAAGTGTCCATTATGACGAAAAATGTTCAATTGTGATGAAAACACAACGCTAAGCAATAAACAAAAGACTGACTTTGTTTTTAAAACGAAATTAATTTGAATTTAGAATTCACAGCCAATCAAAATTTTTTTTGTTTGAAATAGCCAGTACTGAAGAACGACAACTTCATAGCTTAAGACCTAATTAAAGATATATTTTATAAGTTAATCTATTACTTGTTAAATAATACAGTCTAGTTAGCTGTGATAGTTTTCCTTTTGACTACTTCATATATATTCCTGTCATTTTTTGCCACATCTCCAAAAACAACCATTTAGCTGGTAGTGCGGGGGATACATGACTCTAACAAAAATTGGGACTTTAAGAGTGCATATCTCAACAACTGTTGACTTAGATAAAAAAATCTGTTTGAAATCTTGATCATTTTTTTAAGACCTATCGTTTGGTACCTCTCGCGTTAATATACGATGAATTATTTTTTTACGTTCTTCAGTTACATGCATAGCGATCTATTCCAAAAAAGGTTTTTCTTAATTGCACTACGTAATTGTGTAGCAGTTCATAGAATACACCTATCTTCCAAATTTCATCTATATATGGCCAATAGTTTCCGAGCCAAATCCCAGACAGACAGACAGACGAATGGATGGACATGGCGAAACTATAAGGGTTTCTTTTTTGCTATTTGGCTACGGAACCCTAAAAAAGTGGTAAGCTACTAGATGCGAATAGCTATGTTTATGTAAATTTTTGTATCACTAAATGTATAGATGTGTTGGTATTCCAAATAAAATAAAGTAAAATAAATTCATTTCTGCATAAAATTTGCCTGTTATACATAAAACTTAAATAAATAGAAATACCGTCTGATTGTATATAGATATGGATGTTTCTTCTTCTAGTTTCAGTACCATAAGACTTCTGTTGTGCGCTGGATATACAAAATATATCGGGTGTTCGGCTGAACGTAGCCCAAACTTATAGAGCATATAGAGCTTACTGAACTAAACAAAAAGTTAAAAAGAATTGACAAAAACATGAAAAAAATCTTTAAACAGGTTTTCCTCGGTAACCTTTAGTTTGCGCCGTCTACTCACCTGAAACTTTTCTTTTAATAAGCTCTACACGCTCTATAAGTTTGGACTACGTTCAGGCCTACACCCGGTATAAAAGAGCAATGGTGGTTGGTCATTGTGAGATTAAAATGGGACGTGGTCCCCGCGCACTGATGACTTGTCCGTCACCCATATCATTGTGTGGCAACCGGTTCATTTGTTTTAGTGCTTACTCATTTAGATTTCTACAGTATATTTGTTTCTTTACTTTATTGGAGACAAACAGTAATAAAAGGCATAATAAAGTATAGGTAATACAAGTATAAAAACTTAATGGAAAAGTACGATAATAAAGTTATACCATCACCTTAAAAAGTCTATTTACATATTTTTTTATACTTAATATAATATAATAGTACTATAGTATACCAACTTATCATTATCTTTATTATTATTATTAACAAAGTGACACATTTTCGGAATTGATTACATTTATTAATATTTTTCTGACACCTTGTGACTCTCGTCAAAACGTATGGCAAATTCTTTCTTCGGTTAAATCGTTGTCCAACACATACCAGTAAAATATATCCAACAATTTATTAACTCTACGATATAGTTGCATTATATCGTACTTAACTTGTAAGATTTTGATTACCGGTGCTGTGTGACAATGTAAAACATTAATATAACCTTATATTTGAAATTGGCCGTTTTAACTGTAATTAGATGTTTTTACTTTCCAGGTTTAACCGACACTAAAACCGGATATATACCGTAAAAGCTGCAATCTAGCAAGCTTCTATTGAATAATCGCCGCGTTTTACAGGCATTTACAACGAAATTGCGGCATTCGATTGAGACGCGACAGTCGCCTGACGTATTTGCGGCAAGAACATGTCGGGCCAAACTAATCATTCTGCAGAACAGGCTTAGTCTTGAGTTACGTGGTAGATATACAACTGAGTATGATGCATAGTGATTGTCCATTAGAATACAACGTTATTTTTGTATTAAATTCTGGTAGAAATTGCTACGGGCACGTTCTCGATTCTCGATGACGATTATCGACACATCCCATCACTAGTTTTGTTCCAGAAACTACGGTGAAAAACAAGCGACGACAAAATGTTGGTAACTTTTGATCCATCGAACGTGAACATATACAACGTACTTGACAAGCAGTGTCAGACGCTGACAATCGACTTAAGTCGACAGTTTGGATTGTCAGACTTGTGATAACGAATTGAAGTTAGTTTATTAAATAAAGGAATTGTCACGTAAAGTGACGCGCGGAGTATATACGGACTGACCGATTGGTTGAGTAGTTAGAGATCCTAACTGCGGAGCAAAGGGTGACGGGTTCGATTCCCGCCCGGGACAAATATTTGTCTACATGAACATGTCTATATGTTCTGTGTCTGAATGTAAAAAATATCTTTATATACCTATATTATAAAGAATATTTAATTACGTAATAAGTTGTCTAGTACCCCATAATACAAAAATAATACTCGCTTGCTTTAGGACTAGATGGCGCTGTGTGGTATGTTCCAGGTATTATTATAATATTATTATTATAAGGTGTGGACGTAAATGAATTAGTGGACTAGTGGCATAAATCACTTAGTTGATACCTATAGGCCGGATGGTGATCGCCGACGTCTACCACATCCGCAGTTGCTGCTTGTCTTATAGACTTGTAATTTAACTTGGCCAAACTTAATAAACAAACATCAAAAACTAGCTAGACACGATATTATGTAAGGATTTGTATGAACGTTTAGCGTGATTTATTCCTTCGGAACAAAAATTATTACTGACAGATTGCACTAACAGATCTGTAAAATTTTATCTAAAAATAAAAAATAAACTAATTCTGTGTGGTTTTTAAGAAATAGATGATATTTTGCATTTTGCCGAATTGTTAAAAAATCGTAATACCACTTACTGATAATCAACGCTCAAGCAAATTCACACGAAATTTCGATATCAGGTTTGTTTTGTGACTTAAGCATCCATTAAGAAAGGATTAAGAAAGGAAGGAAGGAAAATCCGTCATTTTTGTATGAAAATTGGTATTTTGACTTTGAAGCAGAAACTAAATATGTCGTGTTTCAAGACTTATGAGAATTTAACCCTTAAGACAGGAAAAAAGAGTATGACAGACAAAATAATTGGTTAAAAAAGTTGAAAAAAATGGTTTATCAGATCATCGCGTGGCCGTTGTTTTATTTTGTTTTACCAAGAAATGTCTTGGTGCTAAGTCCAGAGTTACGATGTTTACAATTAGAGAAGCTAACTTGGAATTACCTTTATTTTAAAGCCAGCTTCCTCTAAATTCACTGGACTTTGCCCATAGTGATTTTATCTATTCTCCAGATTAAAGGAACACCTCAAAGATGACGATGCAGTAGGTATTTAGGAGATCAAGATGAAGAATTTTCAAGACAAATTCTAAGCTTTGAAAAGGTGACAATGTTAATTAGATGATGATAATGACGACCGCTTAACCTAATGGGTAGCGACCCTGCCTACGAAGCTGGAGGTCCCTGGTTCGAATACCAGGTCTGGTCAGTATTTATATGATGAATAGCGATACTGGTACCGGGTCTTGGTTGTTAAATGTATGTACCATAATGTAGGTACCCAAAACACAAGCTAATGCTTAGTTTGGGGCCTTGTCGTTGTTGTCATGTGTACGTTAATATTATTATATATATTTCATGAGGTGGAAAAGTACTATCCGGAAAAGAACCATTTCCTCATTCTTCATGCTAAAACAGTTGAACGGATTTTAATGTTTAGTACGGGGTATCACAAGCCTCGGTCATACAGGATAAATTTCATCCCGGGAAAATACACCGTTCCGCATTCGTCATTCTAAAATGGCTAAACGGATTTCGACGTAATTAAGTATAGAAATTTTTCAGATATTTAAGTTTCACAATAAAATTATCTAGGAAGTCTCACAATTTCCTGAATCGTCGCGTTGTTTTAGCGGTCCCGGTATAAGATCTATAATTGTATAGTCTACGCGGGCTGTAAATCTATAGGTATTTAGTGACGCACGCTCTAGGCTCTAAACTATATTACTTGTTACAGTTCTGTTTCTTGAAACAGCAGCATGATGAAAGACGTCCATACATGTTGACCCACAATTTGATCTATTTGTCACGAAAAGTCCAAAAAATATTGAATTAAAAGCGTTGAAACAACACTCCGCGCAGGAATACTTACAGCTGTTCCAAATCTTTAAATATTATTATTTTAATCAAGTGTAAGACATACGCGTGTAAGCAACTTGGCAATAAGCGTGCCTAAATATTTGCATCGCATTCTACTCGGTAACATTAAACGGTCAGCGATGTGGCGAAGAGCTTATATAAAACAAAGGATATCTAAACATATTGCGGAGCGGACGGAAACGGAAGGCGGAACCGGCGCCCGCCGTCTGTCCGCGACCTGACTTCCGGTGCGGAACTCCTACCTACATATATAAACCGCAATATGTATTTCAAAGACGACATGTAAATGAAGAAAACAGGTATGTCAAACGGGTTGTGTCTATACAAATATATTAGTCGAAGTTTGGAAAAAAACGTGACCGAGTAATAAAAACATCGAGTCTCCAATACAATACAATTACAATTAATTTTACAATTTAATATACACATTTTTCTATAACTTATTTAGTTATCATTTTCTTACCGAATTTATTCAAAGATTTCCAGCTCCAGCTCAGCTTCCAGTAAAAAGCTCAGACATCTCAGACGCAGGATCTCTTAAAATTTGTAACTGCATAATACCTAAGCAATTTTTCTCATTCAAAGTAATAATGCTTGAGAACTTGCTGGAAATTAATTTTAATATTCGTATTGATTCATTTACATTTCCAAAATAGGTTGAGTGTTCTGTGACTTTTTTACTAAATAATTTTTGTATAAATTTAACTTTTATTTAATTATATATTTTTTTTAATTACATTAATTTCTATACATTAGATATTTCCAACAGCGTAATAGTTTGCTCGTATGATAACAGTATATTTTTCTCAATAAAATACTACATAATATGTGAATTTAAAAATAACTACATACTTTTTAATACGTTACAATAATAATTAGATCTGTACTCTGTTTATATTGGAAAATATAAAAACGTCATTATAGTAGCGATAGTTAGTAAAATAAAGCTAAAACGTGTTAGGTTAATTCATCAAGTGAGTAAGTTTTTCCGCGGCTCGTGTGACAATAAACAATGACACAGGACTTATAACAAACCCGATGCGTAACCCACTCTACAAAATTAACTGCCCTATTTATGGTGGGGCGTTTTATATACCAACTAGCGCTATCGCAAAAAGTGAAAGCGGTCAAGTGTATAGAATAAACGACAAGGTTCCGCAGGAAGTTTATAACGCTGTTTTTAAACTATTTCATCATGGCCCAGAAGCCTGTATCCCAAAATTGTCTTACTGTCTAAAACCTGAACTTTTAAAAAGAGTTAGTATCGACAAAGCTCATTCACAGACAACCGTCAGTTAACTACATGAAAGAGCGGCGCGGCGCCTTTACTATATTGTGAAAATTAAAATTACAAATACATGTTTTTTGTATACCTACTACTACTTTTTAGAGTTTCGTACCTAAAATAAAAAAAGGATCCTGTCTGTCTGCCAACACTCTGTTTGTTTTCTCAGGAATGCGTGGAGATATCAAGTTGAAATTATTATCAGAAACTGAACTCTACGGCTCCTCAGAGCTTGGGAGGATCAAGTTTCTAAGTTAACGCAATCAAAAAATAACGGCAAATTAAGTCGCGAATTTTGACCCTCGCAACGAATTATGAAATTTGGCAACAAGCGAGAAATTCGCCGCACAGATATAGAAAAAAAATCCGAAAGTTATTAGTTTGTAGTTGTAGTTATGTTGTAAAAAAAATTACATGTTTTCATGCCATATAGAGATAGGTAAACAATATATACCTTAATAACAATACTAAACTTTCATGGCGCAAGTCCGTTTGGCAATTGGCTGGTTTTTGTTTTATTTTATTTTTTATTTATTTTACATTTTGTTCAGATCAATAAAAACTAGGTTTATACGTTTTTCATTTTTTAAATAATTTGGTACGTAATGAGAAAAAAACTGAAACGGGTGGATTTACCAATTGCATTTTCACATGATGTATATTAAAAAAATGAAAAACGTGTAAATTAAATTTTTGCTGATTTGAATAAAATTT
Organism: Luffia ferchaultella; assembly: GCA_949709985.1. Lineage (NCBI taxonomy): Eukaryota > Metazoa > Arthropoda > Insecta > Lepidoptera > Psychidae > Luffia > Luffia ferchaultella. The sequence goes on from OX453259.1 coordinate 983,212, forward strand.
TTAGTTTTTGCACCAATCGGTTAAGGTTTAATGGGGCGCAAACGTTAACACCATTTGCATGGTTTGCCTGTACACATTCCTCTTGAACACGTAAATAAGATGACGCTTGTGTCCTAGAGAATCAGGCGTAGGTTCTTCCGCTTCATCAACACGCGGGACTGTAACATTAAATACTTTTTCTCAAAGATGATACGATATACGACCATATCTAGCACAACCTTCTTTGGGATAAATTAGACATGTGTAACTCAGCATATTTTTGTGCGTCGGCGCAACTGCGCTAGTTCAGACAAAGGAGTTATTACAAGTTACAGTTGTTGTATTGACAGATACATATTGACAATTGTATTACAATGATAAAAATAATTTAGGTAATTTTGCCGGCAATTCGCTGCGTCTTAATGTCGATTTCTTTTTTTTACTTTTTTAAATTCATTTAATGGCGCATTCATTTTATCGTGCCAGTTTGAAATTAAAACATAAATGAGTTATATCTTTAGTTATCTTGTATTATAATTATTACACCTGAAATATAAGAAGCTGCAAAAGCTATAATTGAAAATTGTTTACCACAGAAATGGAAGGACAGATACATGAAAACGTATGAATATTTTATTCAATGGAAAAACGAAAGGGAATCTAAATCGTTGTTTGAAAACGTTTTCTTAGCTTATTTTGGTGAAATTGCTACAAAAGTAAAACCAAGTACACTTAGGGTATTATATTCCATGTTAAAATGTACGATACTATTGAAACATAGTATAAAATTGAAACAATATCTTGAAATGTCACAAACTAATACCATCCCTGGGAAATTCACTTTCAATTTTCAAAACTGTACCTTCACTAATTGTATTTTTAAATAAGCATTTATGCTATTGTTTTAACAGTTTTACTATACAAGCCTTGACCACAACTATGCATAACCGGACTCTGTGACGCGTGCCTCAGCTGTGCCTCGGCCCTCACTCACGATCGTCCGCTTATGCTGCACTCTAGACATTTCCACCGCAATATTTATAATGCGAATTTTAACAGCAAGATAAATAGATCCAAAAACTTCTCCGGTATACCTTATAGACTGAGAATGACTGTCACAGCATAGTAAATGTTTACTTTCTCGTCTGGAGTCTCCTAAAGTACTGTTATACAGGGTGTCCGTTAGGATCATTTATTATCGTGTTCACAGAAAGGGCGCGCTGAAAGGTCGCCTTTTTGTTCAGTTCCGGCGACATTCCCCAATTCATTAAAAGAAGTATCGTTGACATTTTGTGTACAAAAGACAAGGAAAACTGGACCGGGAAGGAATCACGACGCAACGGGGCATCCATTGTTTTGTTTTCTTTATAAATCATTTTAAAAAAATACTTTTGGCAATTTTATACCCATGTAAAGTCAAAAAATCTGTTTTTCTTTCACATGTTATTTTATAGTATCGAATAGAGAAGCAATTCAATTTTCCTTAGGGAATAAGTTGTTTTCTTTCTGGAAAAATGCCCAATGTCTTTTCAGTCCGTTTAACTATCCCTAAATCAAACAGAAAAAGTTATTTTGTTCTGTTATGATATTAATTGTGCTCACAGCTTTTACCGTTGCGTTGACTAAAAGAATAATCAACAAAATGAGGTGCAGCACTCTACACCGGTTTTTGTAAATCCAAGAGGTATATTTTGCATAAATGTTCAATTGCGAATATCTATTCAGCATCCCTTGCGGCAGAAGAAAGTTATTTCAGCATCTCGAGGCCGTGTAACCTTTAATGAACCTTTTTTAGGTCATACCTATGTACAACAAAAAGTTTCATCGCGAATAAATGAATAGTACAGGACAAACAGACAAACATTCCTTTTTGAGTCGAATATAAGAGTAATACTGACCACTAAGTCAGTGAATTTACGTTTATAGGTTTATGTAAAAAGATAGTACTATATGAAAACTATATGGATATATGGAAAAATAAGTACCCACTTGAAGTCTGAGACTGTGCAGTGCAGCCTTAATCGATCATGGTTTTGTCGCAGACACAAAGCAGATCGCCTCTGATGAATATTCCGAGAGTGGGCTCTTGGCGTCCTATACTTGGATTAATGGATTAATTGGTCATCACGATACAAAACGAAGCCAAAGAACGGCCGTAACACAGTTTGTGTTGTATTCTAGTAAAGTCAAACTTTAGCAAAGAAAATGTAAAATGTTATTTGGATTTATTTATTGTTTTGTGTACTATTTACATTTGATAAAAGTATTCCATGCCTATTAGCCTCGTTTGAAAGCTGCCACTTCTTCTAATATAGACGTTGATTGGTATTCAGTGTTGACTGAAGTGTAAAAAAGACTAGTCAACAGCTAGTCGTCTTCACGCGATTACCTACACGGGAAAAAAAATACTAGCTGGGAATAAAATTTTATAACTGGGACTAGAACTTCTAGTTTTATTTTCACCATCAAACAGATAGTCATGCGTACTATAATATTACTGTAGCGAAAACATGAATTTTGTACATTTAACGAAAAATTTATTCAATTTAATTTCTGATGCAGAGGCTCGCCATAGCGATCCAGCGCGATAATGCCGCGAGCGTTATGGGTACTTTTGCATCAGGTTCGCCAGGGACTGATTATTTTTAGCTTTTAACATTGTATATATAGACTTTATATTTGTAGATTACAACCTCTTAAGACTTGATTTAAGTATGTAATTACTTATAATAATATAATAATAATAATAATAGACATTTATTCACTTTCTTGTACAAATAGAGACTTAACCTAATACAATTTTAAAGGTAATGCAATAAAGACACAAAACCATCGTTAGGTTAACGGTGGCAGCTGTGATAGTATTAAACTGGGCTACAGCTGCTTACGTCTTCCATCCAAAACAGTTGAAGTGACAAAAATTTCTGTTATGTAATATTTTTTTCCTATATCATTGGTTGCATTACTAGTATATATTAATTTAACAAAGTGTTCCATACAAGTTACCAAAATATTGTTAGATTTACTATTAAATTAAGTTAATGTTTCAATTACGAGTTATGAAGTATTCTTCACTTAATTTTATAGTAAAACTAACAATATTCTGATAAATCGTATGGAACACTTTGTTAAATTAAATAAATTTCTCGTTAAATAGACATAATTCACGTTTACAAGTTTTTTTTTTTGTATTCATTACAAGTTAAATCATTGTTTTAAAATTACTTTCTTGTCAAAGTTACAAAATTATAGTATAAAACACTATTTTTCCCTACTACTAAACGTTCTGATAGTATTGTCATACTATATGTTTTCCCGTGTAGGGTCTCGTAGCAACATTTCATCAACAGTCAATCCAGTTTATTTAAGAATTTTTTTCAGTGTCATAAATTGTTTAACTGATTGTATTATTATTTAACTAGCTTTCCACCCGCGCCTCCGCTCGCGTGGACTACTCAGTTGTACCCGTATCCCTTTTTCCTGGATAAAAAGTAGCCTGTCACTCTTTGGCTTATAAACTGTATCTATACAAAAAATTATAGCGATTCCTGCACAACTATGTAGTCTACGCAAGCAAAGCCGCAGCCAGAAAGCTAGTTTGAAAATAAAATATAGCCAATTTTACTTGCTGATAATGTAGCTTTCTATATATGAAACAATTTTTTAAATTAGTTAAGTAGTTTAGGGGTTTATCAGTAACAAACAAACAATAAATCAAATCTTTCATCTTTATCTATACTAATATTATAAAGCTGAAGAGTTTGTTTGTTTGTTTGTTTGTTTGTTTGAACGCGCAAATCTCAGGAACTACTGGTTCGAATTGAAATTTTTTTTTTGTGTTGGATAGTCTGTTTATTGAGGAAGGCTATAGGTTATATGTATTAAATAATACTATCTGTCTGTCTGTCTATTCAAGCAAATCTCCAAAACGGCTTAACCGATTTTGAGGAAACTTCACAGATGTGGAAAGGAAGTGGTCAAAAATTACACACTACTTTTTGTATGTCTGTATGTACGTCCATCTGTCTATTTGAGCTAATCTCTAAAACGGCTAAACCGATTTTAATGAAATTTCACGGGTATGAAAAGGAGGTGGTCAAAAGTGACACACGCTACTTTTTGTCCGTCTGTCTTTCTGTACGTCTATGTGTCTATTCGAGCTAATCTCCAAAACCGATTTTAATGAAACCTTGCAGACGTGAAAGGTTGTCAAGAGTGAAATCAGCTACTTTTTGTGGCTGTCTGTCGTTTGTCCTCACTGATCTATCAGCATAGATAACGCCGAAACTACTAAGTCTAGGAAGCCGAAATTTGGAACAGTGGTTTATTTTATAACGTATTAATTTTTTAAGAAAGGAATATATGGAAATTTCAAATTTAAGGAGGGAGGGATGGAGGGGCTTTGTATGAGAGTCTTTGTTCTTTAAAGTTAGAAACATAAAAATTTTAACATAAATAAATAATGAAGTGTTTCAGGGTTTTTGGATTTCCACATTTTAAGGGTGGGAAACGGCAGGTGAAAAGTATGGGAGTATCGGTTTTCTTAAAGGAATGGGGAGAATGAAGATTGCAAGTTTGAATGGGTGTACCCAATATTAGTTTCAGCAAAAAGTACCTACATATAAACCATTTCGAATGTTAATACTACCTAAAACAGGAATGTGTAGTCTACGCAAGCGAAGCTGCGGGCGGTCGCTAGTAATATTTATAAGTGACTAACAATTAGACAAACAAAAAGTAGTCTATGTCACTTTTGACAACCTTATTTTTATAAAAAATGTTTCAGCCGTTTTGGAGAGCAGCGCAGACGGACCAACAGCTAGACAAACAGAGCGACAAAAAGCAACCTATATTCCTTTTCCAAGATCTAATCTATCTCTGTACCAAATTTCATGAAAATCGGTTTAGCAGTTTAAGCGTAAAAGCGTGACAGACAGACAAACAGTAAATCGTAACATTATAGTAGGGATTTATGAAATTCAAAAGTTAAAAATAGTTTCAAAAGCAACTTCTTGTAGTTCCCGTCCCAAATTACAAACCTGTGCATCGATAATTGTCGATCGAAGCCTCGCAAGTCCGAAAACTGATTACTCCTCAGTTTTATGCATGAAAATGGGTTTTCAATGACACCTGACTCAATTAAAAGCAATATGATAATGCAACCTCATTTCCTATACAATTTGGAGGGTATGGGGGTGGTAATGAAGCCGTGACGTCAGGCCCTCACCCTCGAGTACAGTCAAGAGCTGATGAATATTCCGTTGGGCGTCGTCCGCGCATACCGAAGTGCCACTTCACGTACATAGATCACTGCATATGATAAAGTTAAGGCTTAATTCTGTCATCTCTTAATATTCTTTTCGTTTGTTACGACCTCTGGTTCTGTGTGTGCTCAGTAAAATGCACTTCTTTGCCCATTTATTTCGCTTAATAACAATTTATAGAAAATTACGTAAATCCACTAATAACAACTTAAAATCCACACATCACTTGGACATTCACTGACAACTCGTTTATATTTTCTGAAAACTTTGATCACCACAAACATATCCATCTGACACACATTGTTAAGTGCATCGCCTTTTATATTTGAAGGTCTCAATATACTTCGTTTTCTAATAGTCCGGAGGTGGGCGACCTAAAACTGCAAACATTTCTAAAATCAGATTTTTTTATATCATGTTATATTAACGTAGTAGAGAAAAATAGGTTGCCGTCAGTCAGCTGATTTCCTTAGCCTTTGGTGCGAGGGCAGAAACAAACAGACAGACACGTTCGCATCTTGTTTTTCACTTAATTTTCTGATTCAGTGATGAAAAAGCATCAATACTAGATTTCGAGGATACGCAAGTTACAATATATCCTATAGACGTTATATTTACCGTTAAAACCCTTACCTATAGAAGAACATGTCTGAAGAATGTTCGCAAGTTAAAACGCGTGTTCGGTTGAACAAATAGTTTCAAATGAGCAGATGGCGCAAACTAACGGTCACCGAGAAAAAATGTATAAATTTTCATTTTTTATCACTTATCATTTCAGATATATATTGAAAGTTAAATTACCATCACACTTTATATTTTATTTTTTACTTTTTTATTTATTTGAAACTTTTTGTTTAGTTCCGTAAGCTTTACACACTTTATAAGTTTGAACTACGTTCATCCGAACACTCCGTATATATTAGTGTCTTTTTATTTTGACTCTGAAACAACTATGTAACTACATAAACTTAAATACAAGACGAGCGGCATCTTTTCTCGAATTGGTTCAAAGCAAAAATATTTTTTATCACCTATTCATTAAATTTATGTGTGAAAAGTTACTGTAAAAAAAATGAACCCATAAAAAGCTTTCGTATATTTAATCATTTGCTCTGAAACTATTTCTCATGGTACCTAAGTAAAATTAAAAATTTATACTTGTATATTTATTTCATACTTCGATGGCGAGCAATCGATGGTATGTTTCGAGAGCTTTTTCGCAAAGTAATTACATTGAGGTTTGGCGGGCTGCCGAAGTGGAGTCTGCCTGACTAGCGTCAGCAAAACAATACAATTACTGTAAAATATACGCAATCTATACTATTATAACACTAGACGACCCGTACAAATATTTTGCACACGCTAAACATTAAATAATTAGTAGCTTCGAAAGACACAGGACGTTACTATAACATTTTAATTGCAAAAAATGTTTCCGGTTGGTTTAGGATCTAGTCTTGCTTATGTTTCGTCACTGATGGTGAAGGTATCTGTAAACTGACTAAAAAAAACATGTTTGAGAAATAAAATAAAAACGACCAGTGCCATCAACTATGTTATCACGTTTGAATTTTTCAGGTTGCAATTTCTTGCTCGTTTTATAACTTAAAACTCGAAGCAATGTCGCCCAATAAAATTCACCTCGATGCAAACAATATACAATAAGCAAAGAAATATTTTTTTATATGGCTCAACAGACAAGATCTACCTTTTTTAAATTCGCAACAGTTTGCAAATTATTTTAAGTTTTACTTGTAATTATTTTTGAGTAAATTAATTAATTATAGAGTTACAGCTGTCTGACAATCGTGTCGTCTTATTCAAATTATATAAACGCATTTTATCACATCAAAGTGCAGGAGAAATTTTTTTATAGCAAAAATAGATATTTTTCATTTTTTTTTTCATTTTCATTAGCTTCTTTATTTTTAGCGGCTACACTTAAATTTAGCCGGCTAAAAATGAAAGAAATTGATATTATAGCCTCTTATAAAGTTTATTTTCACACCCATCTTTAGCCGTACCACATACATTATAAAATTTTAAAAGGTAAGTTTTTTTATAAAAACATAACAGCCATCTAATTATACATCACAGGTTCAACTTCTAACATTTTACAATCATAATTTTAATTATTTTTATACCGCTTTTTGCCCACAGGTTCAGTTCCCAACCATTAGAATTAACGCCCTATAACAATGATTTCCCGCTCCCGTTCCCGCTCCCATCCTACTTCTTGACTTCTGTTCCCATTACTATTCATTTCTCATAAATAGCGATTTCGCTCGTCATTCATTTTGGATCTTGATTAACATTTTTGTATTCCACCGGAACTCACGTTATTTCGCTGCTCTCCTATGACGACCTGAAGAAAAGACAAACAAACAAGGTACACTTTCGCAATAGTCATATTGCGAATATTGTGTTGTGTGTAAATGATTTTTAAATCAATTGAAACCGATATGCTGACGGTACCCGGTTTCTCGTGAGGCGTTCGCAAATTTCGTTATTGCCTACTGACAGTGTAATGTACGTCGCGCCGCACTCTATTGCCTTTAAACAACCCATTTGAGCCTCACCCTGTGCCCTAGCGCCGGAAAGGGACAACGAAACATTCACTGTGATAAGTAAACTGATTTCGTGCCCATACTGTATTGCTACCTATAAGTATCAAGAATATTTCCTGACTATGAGTTATCTCAGAGATGGCAGTGCGGAAAAATAAGTTGAGAGTAGCGTTAAAAAGGGACTGAAACACAGAATACATGAAATTTCTAAATCTTCGAGGTTCGATCCGTATTAGTAAGTGTATGCCCTCGATACGTGTAGACCGTCTATGGCGCAATTGAATACCAACCCGCACTGGAGCAACATGCATTTGGTAAGCTCCATGCACCCTCGTCTCTAGGGAGGTCTAAGTCCTTGCAGTGGGGCATAATGGGCTGACCTACGCTTCCTCTCACTAAATTTTTCTAGATCGCTTTGGTATTCTTTGGACAATTAAACATTTCATCTGTACATATAGGTATAGTTGGCGTGCAATAAGCACCACGGAGTTTGCTGTCAATTTGAGTGACAAGTGATAAAGTTTCAAAAAAGTTAGCTGTCGTTAGAAAAAGTCAATTCTGGCGTAAATTATTTATGTGTTCCGGTTATAAAAGTACGAATGTACTAGAAGCCCTCTTCTGCGTTTATCGTCTAACCTATAACTCATACTCTAGCTAGCTCGTGTAAGATGGGGAGTTTCAGTCCGAGTTTCAGTGCACAAGGTCCCCGCGCGCCAGTTTTCACCCCCGAGAAACCCCACGTGCCGGTCTTCAACCCCGCAAAATTGTGTAATGTCACTTCGATACTGTGAACTGACATTAAAACTCTATTAAAACAAAACGCTGATATAACGGGTGTGTGCATAATTATTTGTCGTGATGGCCGAGTGGCGGTGAGCCTGCTTCTTACTTAGAAGGTCGTGATTCGAATCCTAGAAACAGGAATGAACCAATGAGTTTCTCTGACTCCATGCTTCGGAGAGTACGTTGAGCCGTCGGTCCCGGTTACCATTGACAGATATAGAAGTCGGAAGATCCACCAACCTGCACTGGAGCAGCGGGGTGGCTTAAGGTTCAAGCACCCTCATAAATTCAAATTCAAATTTAAAAAGTTTTTATTCAATATAAGATGTTTGCACACACTTATTGAAAGTCGTAAAAATTGATTAGGTACCGGTTCAAAAACTAGGAGGAGAAGAACCGGCAAGAAACTCCTCCCTAACATAACAAGGAAAGACCTAAACCCCTGCAGTGGGGCATGATGGGCTGATATATAACTATTTATCAAAACCAATTTCATTGATACCTAGACGATGATTTGCGAAAATCATCACGAGTGCCGCAGCCACATAACATTTATACCATATTTTATATTATGAGAGACAGTTGCAACTGTAATTGAAAATACGAGTCGAGTTTTTATAATATAATAAAATTTCCGATAATCTCTCCGAAAAAATTCTGTTCCGATCTCTCGTTATCCTCTCCCATGGTCGCCACACAAAGCTACATTCTTACGTAGTGTAGTGAATCAGGACTAGTTGGGCGACACCTGCGCCACACCACACTAGGCAGTTACGAGCTTTAGGCGGAGAGCTTTCGGCGCCCGACCGCTAATTAACTGTAAATCTCTCTAAAGTGCCGGATAAATTGCATCCAGATTTACTAACACAAGTACCAACTATAAAACGATGGAATTGCGTTAGAAATATCTGTGAGGATATGTTCAATTATTACCTAGGTTTATACGAAAAGTTTGGCTTTCCCTGGTTTATACTAAAAACGTTTATAGGGATTATAAAACACTTACATCACTGAAAAAAGTGAATTACATAACTAGTTATGGTACCATGAAAATAGCAAAACTTTGATAATTTTTAAACAAAGTTAGTTAAAATTCAAGATACTGATTGGTACTTACTACTGATTGGAATTTGACTACTTGTAGCAACAGTTATGTTGTCACTATTTTGAGGCAACTAGTAATCAAATTTTTTGTTACTTATAACTAAAAACTTTTTTTGTGTATTTTGTATATAACTTTATTATTACCTGATTATTGTGATTATATTCTAACCGTTTAATCGTTACAGACTTAAAAATAAACAGTCAAGAAATAACTTTGAACCTGTTGGCCTGTAAATAACTACAGAAGTAGTTATAGTATGAGTAAATAACTTCTCTCTGTCATAAATGAAAGCCAGTACCAGGAGTAAGATTTAACTCGAAGATTAATAAGTTAAGAGGAGTGTGTAGTAATAAATATCCATGTAAACGGCGTTCCATACAAACCGATTGGGAAAAAAAATTACATGGTATTCAGTTCAGCAAAAACTAGGTTTATACGTTTATAATTTTTTAAATATTTCATTAATATTTAAAAAAAAAATTTGTTTACTATAATTAAAAAATGTATAAACGTATAGACCTAGTTTTTGTTAAACTGAATACACTATTATTTTTTTCGGCAAACGGTTAATGTTTAAATGGGGTGCAACCGTTAACGCCGTGTGTACGGAAATTTGCCTACACACACCTCTTAAGTTAACATTATAAAGTCAAATAGCAACTGAGGTTATTGAGTATTCTTTAATAAATATTTAGCGATGGGCATGATATCAAGAGCAGAATATAATGCACTAACGTTCAAGTTTAGAGTCGAAGTTACTTGCCTAGAATGAGTGTGCAACTCGAGCGGACGAGTGGCGAGAGGTCCACGGCGTGTCGGTGCAAATGGAATTGGATCCGTGACAATCTTGTTTTCGTCGTCGCGGCCTTATCGACCACAGTTTAATGGAATTGAATTCAATCTTAATAACAGTAAAAATATTATTCAAGATTAATTATCCGCAAAATAAAATTCAAAATGTATGCGAATATGTGCTTATTTTCTCGTTTGACGTTTGATACTTTTTAGACGCGTTGGGAAACCTTGGGGTTGAAATAGTATACACTAAAAGTCAACAGCATGAAATTAGCCGTAAAAGAGAATTGGTAGTTGCTTCTTGGAAAAATCAAATTTATTAAGAGGTTGCGTTTTTATAAACTAGTAGGTTTCCACCCGCGGCTCCGCTCGCTTGGACTATACCCATAGTTCAAGATCCCTTTTCCCGAGATAAAAAGTAGCCTGTGTTATTCTTCAGCTTATAAACTATTTATGCAAAGATTATAGCGGTCTTGGAACAACTGTGTAGTCCACACGAGCGGAGCCGTGGGCGGAAAGCTCTTTGTAAAATATTATACAATATAGCTCTTTTTATTTGCTGATAATGTAGCTTTTATAGGTGAAATAATTTTTAAAATCAGTTAAATAGTTTTTGAGTTTACCCAAAACAAACAAAAAATCAACGGATCAATCTCCTGCTTTCGCACGAACTTCTTACGACATTGGAAATGAACCTAACGGAATAAAGTAAACACATATCTTGGATAATGTTTTTCGCAATAAACTTTTTCGCAATAAAAATAACACAACTGTATCTGATTAAGCTTAAAATTTCGAAATATAACATTCTGTACGACATTTTGATCGAACAAACCGAATTAGTACGAAATGAAACACCAACGCATATCCGACTTCCAACTAAGGGCACCCTTAACCACTACTTCCAGTTGTCTGATTCTAACAATTTTAGTCTCAATCGATCCCCTGTTTAATTACCCCGAGCCGTTTTTTTTTATTTTTTTCTTATTCAGACCTTGAGATATTGGGCTCACAAAATTAAAATTGGGGGAAAAGATTGCGATTTTTTTCGTTTTTTGCCGATATTTTTTTTGTTTTTGAACTTTTTTCATATTGTTTTTTGTCATCTTGTAGAGCTTGCAAAGTTGCGTCTTTTGACACCACGTTTATCCCGATATCTTGAAAATTCCCAAATGACCCCCTATACTCCAACGAAATGAAAGTCATTTCCAATGACGAAATCAAATCTCTCTTCTTAATAATATTACTGAATGTATTTAAGCTTTATTTAAGCATTTCTATAGAATTTCACAGTCAGCATATTAATATACTTTCTACGTACTAATAGATGGCGCTTTACAATACGAAATATTTTTTCCTAAAATTTTCCTGCTTATATCTTATGAAAAACGTAATTTTGCATTATAATAGAATTTAGTTACGAAAAGAAGTTGGCGCCGGTTCCCGTTTATTTATAGGAAGGTGATTTGCGAGAGCGAAGAACGCAAGTCCGTATGGCTCATTTCTTATAGAAAACAATATAATTAAATAAACAACGAGTGCTTAGCCTAGTGGGTAGCGACCCAGTCTACGGAGCTGGAGGTCCTGGGTTCGAATCCTAGGTCGGGTCAGTATTTATATGATGAATATTGATCTGTTACCGGGTCTTGGTTGTTATATGTATGTGGTGTCTTCGCTTGGCACCCAAAACACAAGCTAATGCTTAGTTTGGGGCCTAGACGTTGTTGTGATGTATACGTTATCATTATTATTATATAATTGATCAAATGCACTGACGCCTAGCTCTCAACAGCAGACAACAGCGACTGAAACACTTTGTGGCAATAGACAAACTTGCTGGACAAAAAATTTGCCTGAATGTCTTGATTTATACCTATACTATATAATTTTGATATATTTGCAGTGTCATCACAAACGTATACAAATGTTAAAGAGTGATAGGTTTGATCATTTACCAATCCGGAAACGATGCAAATATGGAGAGTATAATGAACTGCGTATTTACTAGTCGGCGGCTCGCTCAAGAACGATCTTTAGACATCTGTAGCACTTTCCCCGGCAACTAAATTCGGCCAAACCCGCTCGGGGTGGTAGACCTGTGCATAATATCGTCTATTCGACTCCGACGAATTACTAGTAATATATGAGCCATCCTACACGAATCTACTCCCAAAGTAAGCAAGTATTATGCTTGTGTTATGGGTTACTTGACAACTAATATACATACTTAAATATTCCTTATAATATATATATATATATATATATATATATTTTACATCCAGACACGAAACAAATGGACACAAATATTTGTCCCGGGCGGGAATTGAACCTGCGACCACTTCGACCTTTAGTTCTGCTGTTAAGGTCTCTAACCACTCGGTCAATCGGTCAGTCGACTGCATTATATGAACTTATATCTAACATTTTATACAAGAAATACCAGAATTTGAAGCCGTGATACGCTAAAAAGCCGTCGATGGTCATTCGATTTTTCTTCTTTGACATTTAGATTTGATTGGGCGTGGGGTTTCCCCTTACAGATTGAAGGGATTTTTTTGTCAAACGCCATGTCATTGAATTCACTTCACTGGCTCTGATAGTGATGTGTAAAAATATTCAGATGGATTAAAATATGTCGAATACATCTAACATATCGAAATATAATATAATTTTATATAATGGCAAAATTGCTACTTACATGGAAATCAAATAATAATCAAGAAAATAACAACTATAGGTATTCTTCGTTTGTGTAGTTGGCATTATATTTCACCTCAGAATTCGTAATCAAAAATACATTAATAAAATATAATTTTATTTTTAATAAGTCATATCTATACTAATATTATAAAGCTGAAGAGTTTGTTTGTTTGTTTGTTTGTTTGTTTGTTTGTTTGTTTGTTTGTTTGAACGCGCAAATCTCAGGAACCACTGGTTCGAATTGAAAAATTCTTTTTGTGTTGGATAGTCTATTTATTGAGGAAGGCTATAGGCTATATGTATAAAATAATACTATCTGTCTGTCTGTCTGTTCGAGCAAAGCTCAAAAACGGCTAAACTGATTTTGATGAAACTTCACAGATATAGAAAGGAAATTGTCAAAAGTGACATACACTACTTTTTGTATGTCTGTATGTACGTCCTTCTGTCTATTCGAGGTAATCTCCAAAACGGCTAAACCGATTTTAATGAAATTTCACGGGTATGAAAAAGAGGTGGTCAAAAGTGACATACGCTACTTCTTGTCCGTTTGTCTGTCTGTACGTCTATGTGTCTATTCGAGCTAATCTCCAAAACGGCTGAACAGATTTTAATGAAACTTTGCGGACGTGAAAGAAGGTTGTCAAGAGTGACATCAGCTACTTTTTGTGGCTGTCTGTCGTTTGTCCTCACTGATCTATCAGCATAGATAAAGCCGAAACTACTAAGTCTAGGAAGCCGAAATTTGGAACAGTGGCTTATTTTATAACGCGAGTATTAATTTTTTAAGAAAGGAAAATTTGGACATTTCAAATTTAAGGAGGGAGGGATGGAGGGGCTTTGTATGAGAGTCTTTGTTCTTTAAATTAAGAAAGATAAAAATTTTAACACAAGTAAATAATGACGTGTTTCAGGGTTTTTGGATTTCCACATATTAAGAGTGGGAAACGGGAAGTGAAAAGTATGGTAGTATCGGTTTTCTTAAAGAAGTGGGGAGAATGAAGATTGAAAGTTTAAATGTCTTGACGGATAAACAATATGGTTTTAGAAATCAGTCAAACACATTGTCGGCCATTATGGACCTCGTTACTAAAATTAAAACAAATATAGACCAAAAAAAGTTCAGTTTAGGTGTCTTTGTTGATTTAAAAAAAGCTTTCGATACTGTTAGCCATTCCTTACTACTACAAAAACTAGAGGATTTGGGAATAACCGATGTGGCTTACAAAATTTTGGAATCATATTTGACTGACAGATCCCAAATTGTAAAAATTGGAAGTTTTAAGAGTGATTCAACAAAAGTTACATGCGGAATACCACAAGGATCAATACTGGGGCCTTTGCTCTTTTCAATATACGTTAACAATATTGCCACTGTGGGACTGTCGGGAGACATCACACTATATGCAGATGACACGTGTCTGTTTTATTTTGGCGATAATCTCCTAGAATTAATAAATGAGGCACAAATTGATCTAATGAAATTCAACACCTGGTGTCAACATAACTTACTAACCGTCAATACAAAAAAAACCTCCTACATGATCTTTACAACAAAAAATAAAAAAAATTATGCAGCATCCCCCATTAACAATAAACAATAACATAATACATCGCTCCCATCAAGAGAGATATCTTGGTCTACAGCTTGATGACAAACTTACATGGAAAGGTCATATAGAATATGTGAGATCCAAATTAACTTCACTGGCCGGAGCCTTACGAAAGGTTGTAGGATGTATTCCGCGAAGAGTTCGTATGACCATATATAACTCTCTAATAAAATCTCATCTAGAGTATCTTATTGAGGTGTGGGGATGTGCCGCTAAATCAGTTCTACAAAACCTGCAAATATCTCAGAACAAAATTATCAAAACTTTATTCAAATACGATTACTTAACGAATACAAAGTTATTATATGAAGAAACTAAATTATTCAATTTAAAACAATTACATACATACACAACTTGTATCCTGATAAAAAAGATTTTAACAAACAAGATTCACTCACAAATAAAGTTAAAAAGACGGATATTCAAACACGAACTGCGAGACATAAATAAACTTGAGCTATTTAAACCTAGAACAAATTACGGCATGAATAGTCTAATGTATAGGGGGGCGCAAATGTATAATAATTTACCCCCTGAAATAAGGGAAATTGAATGTATTACATTATTTAAGTCTAAACTGAAAAAAATTGTCTATGATACAATATACTAGGGCACTGTCAGCACGCTGAAATAATTAAGTTTAAAATTGTAATTAGCATAATAACTCATTTTAAGTGAACATTGTTCTTTATGAGTGTAATAAAGTTCTCAAACCTCAAACCTCAAATGGGTGTACCCAATATTAGTTTCAGCAAAAAGTACGTATAAACCGTTTCGAATTTTAATACTACCTAAAACAGGAATGTGTAGTCTACGCAAGCGAAGCTGCGGGCGGTCGCTAGTTTCTTTATATTTTTATTGTGACGCCCCGAGATGTTCATTAAACACCCTAACGCGTTGTGTGACCATTTTATTTTACTATAATGGAGTATAAGTTATTGACTATAAATGTTAATGCTAAAGCAATTTTTAAAATAGGTGATTGATTGCGACGTTACGAATATTTAACCCTATTAGACAGAGTACAATACTGTGATATGACGTCAAATATATTTCAAATTTTGTTTTTGACAGCTTATAAGTACGGCGTGGTGCGCCGGACTGTAAACAGTGTTTCATTACGGTCCTAAATTTTTTAATAATTTCACCTGTTAACCGTGGTTGTAACAAGCTTAAACTGTGAAATAAATCAATACAAATCGTGTCACAACGCAGTGCAATTCATAAAATTCCTAAAACGTAAATAAGTGATCAATAATAAGAAAAAATATTTACAACAGTGTGTTGAATATTGTAAATAACTGACCTACGACAAATAAAGATTCAAACAACGTACACTTCGATCGCAAGACAGCGAGCCATCGTAACCGGTTTGCAAACCAGTAGCTAGACACCGAAACCGCGTAGCAACATACTGCGTAAAGCTACGCCAAGTGTCGCCGCCCGCTACGTACGCATAAACGGATCGCTACGCACCGCATCTATTGACCGCTACGTGTCGTGTCGAAGAGCCACTGCTTACTACGTGTAATTTACAAGCTACCTACATATAGGGAAATAAAAATTAAAAAAAAAAAAACAATAAAATTACATACAACCATGGACACCCAATTCCAAGCGTTTTATGATAAAATAATTGTAGAATTGAACATGCAAACGAAAGAAATATTAAGTCAAATTGATGAAAAATTAAAACCCATAACTCAAGAAATAGAAGAAATAAAGAGGGAAAACTGCATTTTAAAAAGTAAACTGCTTAAATTTGAGAGAAATGAAAGAAAGAATAATATATTACTCTTTGGGATCAGAGAAACAGAAAAGTCTCAAAACCAACTATTAGAGCTTATATTACAAAAATTAAACAACGACTTACAAAACATAATGTTAACAAACAGAGACATAGATAATATTTTTCGCATTGGAAAAAAAGAGGATACAGGAAAGCCTAGACCTTTACTGATTTCATTCACAAATTATTGGATAAGAAACGCAATTCTAAAAAACCAAAAGAAACTTAAGGAAGCATACGCAACGGAAGACTTCCCGAAAGAAATATTAGCTAGAAGGAAGGAACTACAGGAAAAAATGTTGGAAGAAAGGAAGAAGGGTAATTACGCAATAATAAAATACGACAAGTTGATAGTCAAAGAAAACAACACTAAAAATAACAACGAGAAACGCAAACGTAAAGAATCAGAATCGCCAGAAACCATGCTGCAAACTCGTAAACAACAAGCCCAAGCAAGTAACTCCACCGTTGCCAAATCACACCGCATCAACGCTTTCGATATGATGCGTGGAAGACCAACTCCTTTTCATCTCACACCTCCAGTTACAATACCCCAGACAAGAGGAGCTAGGAAAAAGTCATCGGCCACCGCACCCACACTGATACAGTAAGACAAACAAACCATATTAACTTTTCAAAAACATTCCCCAATCCGAGTGGTCTTCGTGGGGAATCAGACCATCACCCTCCAGCCAATCAACAAAACTCAAAACTTAAAACTACTTTGAAAATTTGTACCTATAACGTCAGATCTCTTTCATCAATCGAAAAATATCTTGAGCTGTCCTATGCACTAAAAGACATAAATTTCGACATAATCGGATTGTCAGAAGTTAGAAGAAACAACTGCAATATCGAAGAATATAACAATTACATTTTCTGTTATATGGGGGAAACCAAAGGTTTATATGGCGTCGGATTCCTCGTTAGAAAACATTATAAAAATGCCATTATTAACTTCAAGGGAATTTCTGAGAGAGTGGCTTTACTACAACTAAAATTAGAAAACCAATCGATATCAATTATTCAAGTTTATGCACCGACAGAAAATTCGTCCGAAAATGAGATTGATAAATTTTACGATGACATCGGGAAAGCACACGATCTATCAGAAGGAATATTACTCGTCATCGGCGATTTTAACGCTAAAATAGGGAATCCTAAAAAACACGAAAATCTAATTATGGGAAAGTATGGATATGGCAAGAGGAATGAAAGAGGAGAAAAACTTATAAAATATGCATGCGAATTCAAGCTCTCTATAATGAATACGTTTTTTAAGAAAAAAGAAAGTAGAAGATGGACTTGGATCTCTCCTGACCATCGTACAAAAAATGAAATTGATTTCGTTTTATGTAACAACCCGTTACTAATAACAAACATAGAGGTTATTTCAAATATAAAATTTGCTTCGGATCACAGACCAGTACGAGCAACACTTAGACTAGATCTACCGAAAAGAACCAGAATTTTTTTTTCTACTAGTCTTAAACACCCTTCAACGCCAGATGCAGTTGATTTTTTTATCAAACAGCTTGAAAATTACATTTCACCTGACGAAAAAGCATGCGAAAATATCCAAAATTTACAAAATTATTACAATAACATAGAAAAAGCCATAATTAAAGGACTAAATACAAAAATAAACAACACAAAATACAATACAATTTTAAGTGAAAATACTAAAACACTAATTAAAAAACGTTATGAACTGATAAGACAGAAACCTAAAAACAACGAAGTAAGAAAAGAACTTAGCAATATATTCAAAACAACTAACAAAGCAATCAAAAAAGACTATGAGAGACATAGAAAGAAAATAATCGAACAAAATTTAATCAAATTTAGAAGTATAAAACGTGCCAATAAAGATCTAGGAACCCACAAAAAGTGGATACAGAAACTTGAAAATGGAACAAAAGAAACAAAAACTAGAATTGAAATAATAGAACAGGCAACGTCTTTTTACAGGGACCTTTACAAAAAAGTAGATACAATCATTGACGATGCAATCGAAATAAATACAAAAAATATGGAAATCGGTGTCAGTGAAATCGAAGAAAGGGAAGTAGCAACAAATATTAAAAAACTAAAATCCAATAAGTGTCCCGGACCCGACGGGGTGACAAATAAAGCTATTAAACTTGGAGCTCCAATTTTAATACCTCACCTGACTAAACTATTTAATCTTATTCTAGACACAGAGACCATACCTTACCAGTGGACCCGCTCGGACATAATATTACTCTACAAAAAAGGGAATCCTCTAGACATAAAAAACTATAGACCCATCAACCTTATGCCTTGTCTGTATAAACTTTTTGCTACAATATTACTAAGTCGAATCACAAAATCAATAGACGATGCACAACCTATTGAACAAGCAGGTTTTAGGTCTACTTTTTCAACGATAGACCACATACATTCAATAGAACAGATCATTGGAAAATACAAAGAATTTAACAAAACGTTATATGTAGCCTTCATAGATTACAGCAAGGCATTTGATACCATAAGTCACAATGCGATCTGGAAAGCACTCAATAGACTGAATATTAACAATAAATACATAAACATAATAAAGAACATATATACAAACAGTGTGAGCAATATTAAACTAGAAAGAAAAGGAGACGATATTAAAATCAAAAGAGGAGTCAGGCAAGGAGATCCTCTCTCTCCTAAATTATTCATAGCGGTCCTAGAGGAAGTGTTTAAAAGTATTAATTGGAGGAATAAAGGTATCAAAATTAACAACAACTATCTAAGCCACCTGAGATTCGCGGACGACATTGCTATCTTTAACGAGAGTCCCGAGGAACTAGAAACAATGCTGAACCAACTAAATCAAGAAAGCATCAAAGTAGGACTAGAAATGAATTTTAGTAAAACAAAAATTATGACTAATGGATCGACACATTATAACATATTAGCAGGTACACAAAAGTTAGACTTTGTTGAGGAATACATATATCTCGGAAAACTAATAACATTTAAGAAAAATAGTAACGTTGAAGAAGTAAACAGGCGAATAAATATTGCATGGAAAAAATACTGGTCCCAAAAAGAAATATTCAAAGGAAGTTACAAATCTGATTTAAAGAAAACAGTAATGGAGACTTGTGTCTATCCCAGCCTACTATACGCTTGCCAAACCTGGACCTACACAAATAAAGTGAAAGCTTCGATTGAAACATGTCAAAGAGGGATGGAAAGAAGCATGCTGAAATTAAAAAGAATACATAAAGTAAAAAACAAAACCATTAGAGAGAAAACTAAACTAAAAGATGCATTATCACAAGCTCTAAAACTAAAATGGCAGTGGGCCGGCCACGTATCACGCATTATAGACAAGAGATGGACCTTACTCACTACCACATGGAAAGGACCTACGGGGCAAAGGAATGTGGGAAGACCATACAAAAGGTGGTCCGATGACATTATGGAACTTGGAGGAAATGACTGGATAGAAAAGGGAAAGAATAGAAAGGAATAGAAGAGACTGGAGGAGGCCTTCACCCAAGAGGGATCCATTTAAATAAATAAATAATTTACTTAAACTAACTACTACTAAACTAATTACTTAATCAACAAATGCAAACTATTAACTAACTAACTAACTAACAAAAAAAAAATGTAAGTGAATGGAAAATAAATAAAGGCTTATTATTATTATTATTATTATTATAAGTTCATTATTTTTAATTTTTTTTTTTACATTTCTTATCGTATTAAGTCTGCTTTTAGCTGCTTCAACTGCAGGCGTAGCTTTTCCGTCATTTCCCAATTTGCAGACGAAACAGCTAACGACGATTTGCGAACACCCACGCAATCGCCTTCACCATAATTAGTCGACCCAATAATTTTTTTCGAAATTAGCTTCCATGTGTGCAGACATCAACCGTTACAGTTTCCTAATAGAATGAGCGCGTCCTCTTCAACAAAATTATGTACCATACGTTATTTCCCAGACTAGAGTATAACAAACTGATGACTATACTTTGCGCTCGTGACGTCACTCGGTGCCACTACGTACAAATTATCCACGTTAGCCCATAGTACCTACCTAATGTAACCGAGTGACATCATGGCACGATTTACTTCAAAAATTTGTATCTTCGGCATTTTTGTAGATATCAATAAAATTCTTTCACTGATTAGTTTTTCTTAATAAATGTCACATAATTGGGTGAATTTCAACAGGTGCATTAAAATCTTCATTTTCGTGCATTTTTTTATCTTTAACTTTTTCAAAAAAATGTTTCGCGTTTATAAAAGTTTTTGATAATGTATGTATTCTAGCATAATGTCTAACAGATAACTTAAAAAACTAACGAGATATATCAAGATAAAAATTTCGTGCCACGTCAATGAAAGCATGCGTGCACGGTAATGAAACAAGCGTCCACGGCAATGAAAGAACTGTGCCAAAGAAACGAAAAAATCAATCCACGGAAATGAAAAACTCCAAAAACATAATATTTTATATACTTACCTGAGTATTATACTTACATACAATAGATACACGCCTGTCTCCGAGAGGGAAAGGCATACCCAGCATGTGTCTCTCCATCCTAAAAACTCATGAAGTCTCAAGTCTTTTATTGTATTGCTGAGGGTTAACTGTCCTGTACTGTCAGTATTCGGTAGAACTAAAGGTGTTGCCTAATCATACCATGGCGATGAAAACATAAGTCACGGAAATGAAAGACCTGGCCACGGCAATGAAAATAAATTGTTTTACAAGGCACGGCGATCAAATGCTTTCATTGCCGTGTTCTTGTTTTCATAGTCATAGCAAAGTTTGGCCACGGAACCACGGCAATGCAAGCACGGCGATGAAAAACAAGGCAAAAACTTAAAATAACAAAAATATATTAATTATTCGAAGTAATTAACACTTCACAAATAAACGTAAGATAAATTGCGTTCTCTTGAATGCTTAATCAAGAGGACAAACTTATTCAAATAGAAGTTATACCTATCCACGGCGATGAAAAAAAATGTCCATAGTAACATAAAAATGAAACACCATATTTATGCGAAAATTCAGCAAGTTTGTACGTCGTTCCATGTCGAGCTATCAGGCGTCAATAATATGTAACGTTTAGCACACAGAGGGAACGCAAGTCGTTAGATAAAACAATATTCTTAAACATGTTTAGGACACGGCGATGAAAGGTAGTTCTGGGACAAATGAATTTTCATTAACCACTCGTTGTATTGTTTAAATAAAGGCATACTTTTGTTAACAATACCATATCATACTGTACCATCAGCCCATACCCCATTGCAGGGGCTTATGCCTTCTCTAGGGATAAATATATTCCGTAACAATACTTTAACTATTCACGTATCAAATAAAACTAAGTTTTAATATAAATATAACCAATAGATTTTTATAAATGAGATAATTCACATCAAGGTGAAGTGTGAACAAACACGGCAATGAAAAATTTCGAGGTTTAATTAATATTTTTTGAAGTGCCCATTAATCCTATTAATAAAATATTTAGTGCTGTACATAGATTACTATTTCAGCTGACCAGAAAAAAATGTTAGAACATTATAACTATGTTTTTTAGTACCGATTTCATCAATGCTGCGCAATTTTGGGTCCCGGGAAATTCACTCAATTCCATAAAATGCAAAAATGACAAGGCGCTCATTATTGAATGTGCCAATCATTAAATTTTTTAAGTTATAGTATAATAATAAACATATTTATGTCCTTTCAAAATAATTCTATAAATTCAACCTGTGTCATTCTACGCAGCCCTTCTTTATAGCTCGTGTTCACGAGCAGAAACGATTCTCAAGGGGACAAAGCATAACGAAGAACAATTAAACTGGATATTCAAATGCTCTGCAAAGTACGCTTACAGACAAACAGACAGAATGTAATGGCGGCCACTGCAAACAGAGACCTCAAAGAAATCATTATTCCGCGAGTTTCACCCACGCGGCCACTTGGAAAAATAATGCTGGGCGATTTAAAGTTATCGATATTTCAACATACTAAATATCTATATATTATTATAAATATTAAATACGAAAAAAAAGTCTCATAAAAGACTTAGAGTGAATATTCTATAGTATTTAAATACTTAATTACAATGCTGATAAAAATACAAAAATAGCTCTAATTTTAAATATAATTAAAAACAAAAATTAACTACTTATGAAAAACGACTAATATTAAATAAATAACTAAAAACATAAAAATTACCCTAACAAAAATCTACCTCGCTATTCTTCCCACCCAAAAGCGCAAATAAGAAATAAATCAGACATTTTTTTTCTAGCTAACTTTCATATATGAGTTCGGCCGAATCTTTTGTTTGATTTATTATATCAGATTAGAGTCTATATAAATACAAACGTATATTTGTTTATTATTCAGTGCATTACATTTTTTTTAACTATTTTGTTCAAAAAATTACAGCGAATGCTTACTACCGTTTAATACCGTTTATAATGAATTATTCGTAAGTTTTTTTGTAAATTGAAAACAAAATTACTTTACAATATTACTCATATGAACTTATATTTTCACAACAACATCAATTTGGCAAGACTGTTAAAAAGAATAATTGTTTTACAGTCAGTCTGTATTAAACATGAGTGCTGAGTCTAAGTAGGCCTTCTAACCCCATTTCTTTAATGAAAGTTTGACTTATTACAATTCGACAATTTAGTGATTATTGAGTTATGAACGTTCAAGCAAAAATACAAACAGACAAGAAACTACAAAATGTTTTCATAATTCATAAATTTTATTGTATGTCAGTCTCAGTCTCACTCACTCACTCAGTTACAGTCATTACGTTAGTTACATAACACATGACAATAATTTAAAATTGTGTTTTTGAAGATTAATGGTAATTTCCTTTTTAATTGATTGTTAATACATTTAATTAAATTTATTTAAATCATATTTATTCGGTTAGTTTATTCATTTTGGACTCCGGGATGACAAATTGATCGATTACTATAAACTTAACGTTTTCCATGTGTTGACATCATTATTTCGTTACAGTTTTGCAGTTTAATATACATATATGTATATTGTGAAATTGTATACAAAAACAGAAATCGTTTACGTTTAGGTTTTTAAATAATAGTAAAGTGTGAAAATATATAAAGATAAAAACGTTGAACGTTATTTGTTGACTGGGATTTTTTTAGGAGAATTGGGTTTCAAAATTAAAATGTAAAATTTTTTTTTTAAAATTGTCTAAAATTAAACTGTAACGTTAACAATAGGTACATTTCACTATCCGCTGTCATCGTGCATAATTTATTCACAGACAATTTCTAATTTTCACCGACTAGTTGAATTCGCAACACTCAGACAGGTAAGAGCGGAGTAACGAAGCTAATCTGTGCTCGAGTGTCGACAATTTGCGGGTAACAACACTAAATAATGCTTTGTACTGGCGCAGCTGATAAATGCAGCGAAGCGGCGCCCGACTTTGTGATATATTGCCGAGCTGAATCCACCTCTTCAAATATAAACACCCTGCATCTGACTTAAAAGTAACTAAGTAGGTACATTAAACTTACTGTATAATTTCTTACCTATGTGATTTCATTCAGTAATTAGTATAATATCTACAGTAATACCTAAACATATACCAGTGTATTAAAATCAACCACTACTCCTTCGTGTCATAATGAAACAACGAAAACACGTGCTTCGTACACGGATTTATGAAATAATAAGATATCGTTACTATGGCAGGGTGGCGCGTGAGATTCAGTAAAACGCTGGGTTAGTTTCACGTTCGTTAGATTTTCGAGCTCTTTAGAGCGAAACAATTTTACTAATTTGGTCTTATAGACACACGTCTTTAATGACACTGACAACTCATTTATTTCTTCTTCAATTCGTTGTCATCTCTTACACAAAACATAATACTTACCACTGTATGTCGTCGCGACTCGTACTTCGGTTGTCAAATGCATCTTATACATTCGAGTGTTTAAAAACGCCATCGCAAAGTTGAACAGTTCGCAATTTATTTTTCACTATACTTTCTGGAACAAAGACTAGTGCTGGGACGTGCGATTGTTTTTTCTCGCTAGATAACCTTATACGTATATCGCACAAAGTAAAAACTGACATGTATACTTTGTTTAGAACAATGATGACTTTCATGTTTGGTTATGCAATATTCGTTTAAGTGAATTCTTTCGGCGCAACTCGCTGTTAGCACTGTTAGAGTAAAATCGTGCAGAGTTTTAAACATAACAAAGCTACACGAGCTAAACATGCAGGGAAAGGGAAGGCACATGTCCTCATTGCCATACTTTTTGCTATAAATCCAACGGCGGGTATGAAAATGAGTTTTTCATGCGGCAGTCGGTTTGAGAAGCAACTTTATGCGAAAATTAAACGCATAAATTACGAACGGATCCGCGATACAGCCGAGCCGCGGAGTTATGCTACAGTACATGGTTTGCTCTGGGCACTATTTCATTTTGTTTAAATATCTGTGCGCGTTTACAATTGTTCACATTAAGGCGAATCATGAAATATAAAAACACTAGTTTTTGCACGTGGCTCTGCCCCGCAACATATAAAAAGTACCAAAACGTTTTTTTTGCTCTTCTATCTATAAATGTAAAATCCGGCCAAGTGCGAGTCGGACTCGCACACCAAGGGTATCGTACCATCGTAAAATATTTAAAAAAAATAAACAAGTTTATTGTATGGCGAATCCTTTAATTTTAAACTATTTTATTTTTATTATTTGTTATAGAGGCCATAGTAATACAAATCATATGAAAATTTCAAGTACCTACCTATTACGGTTCAGACAATACAGCCCTGTGACAGACGGACGAATGCACGGACGGACGGACAGCGAAGCCTTAATAATAGGGTTCTCGTTGCTACCCTTTGGGTCAGGAACCCTAAAAATGCTACGATGTGAAGAAAGTATAAACAAAGATACAAACACATTTTCGCATTTATATATTGATTGTGATTAGTACAATCAGTCAACATAAGTCGGATTTATAAGCGCACTAATTAGTATGTAACTAGTTGCAAGAAATTCGCATAAATTATTTGGATACAAAAACTTGGAGCAGAAGACATATTCCACTGTTTAAAGTTAACCATGTTTTGGTGTAACAGTAATACTAAAAGCTGCTAATTAATTATTATTATTTGCCCTCTCCATGTAGTTCAACATGGAAAAGAGATTCAAATTTCTATGAAAAAGCCAACATGAAACTATGAATACCAGGACGTAGCATCATGAACTAACTACTGATGCAGTCCTAGTACGTCAGCTGGCTATGTACGCGTCAGCTTGAATACACTCATACCATAGTCATTGTCATTGTGACTTTCCACTCACACATACTTATGCGGCCGCCATTGCGGTGCTTTATTGATTAGTTATTCTATTAAAACTGAGCACTATCGATTCCGCGATTTGTGATCGTTGAGAATGAGAAACAAAAAAAATGTTTGGAAATCCGCGCAAAAAAGTTTTCATCAGACTTTTATTCCTTTATGCCTCTACTGCTGGAATATAGCTCTCGTTGGCGGAATCATATTTATTTGATTTAAGTTTTCATAAATTATAAACTCATCGGTCAATACACCTGTGACGGGGATCGAACCCTTTTCATCTTTTGTATCAAAAGTGGGTTATTTAGGTGCAAGTTTTCTATTTATATTCTTAATTGATTAAATTTGTCATTTTACGTGCATTCAATTGAGAAACATTCCAGTGTTAAATAGGAAACAATAGCTAAATATGAATTCACGAAAGTTATATGTTTTCAAATATACTCTATAGACAAAGGTGGTACAGTTAGCATATAAATTTATATGTGGTTTAAAAAAAAATTATAACATTTGTTTACCAGTCCAGCATTTAAAGAATACTCTCTTAGGGTGAAAAGAAATACCAATGAGTTTTCTTAAATAAAATTTTAATCTACACATTATCGGTAACACAAATAAATCAGCATATCAATTATGCTGCTTACGGTACTTGCGCCTTGAAGGGTAGCGTCGCGTCACGCCGCAGCTGTGATCGACAACTCCTCCCAATTCAGATTTATTGTTGCGCATTCTTTTTTAGTTATTCCGACTGTACCTACCGTGGATGCAAAGTCGTCTATCTTCTTTCAATCGAACGTGTATAAATTGAAGGGATTCTCTCTTCCCTATAGCGATTGATCTCCTCGTGTCAAGGTTATATCGCACAGAAACATTTTCTTTGCGAGCTCAATTGTCGGTTTATATAAGAAGACTACGATATTTTATTAAATGAATTAGGTATATTTATTTCGTTTTCGGTTACTGTAGCTAGGATCGGCGAGTTAACGAGTTGCATATAGTTGACCGTACAAAGCGATGATAATTAAGAAAGAAAATGCTAACATAATGTAATCGATGTGTGTGATACTCGATTAGTGGACTGAGCCTCCCCGTTCATACAAACGAACTAAGACGATGGGCTAGAGCACTCGTATTAGCGGGACGGCAATCTGTCACCCTAAGCGCAGTTTTTTTTTTTTAAATTGAACTAATCGAGACGTACCTGTGTACTACAATCACTCGAGAAAGATTTGTGGGATTGTCAACTTTTTTTAAAATAATTTTTATTTTGGCATCACGTGGATGACGTATTTGCGACAGACAAGAAAACGGTAAACGTTATTAAAATATTATTATAATTTGTATTCGTCAACTTTATCTACAGACATTGATTTCTACAGAGCAAGAAATAACGGAAACAATTCATTTAAAAGCGATCGTATTTACTTTTGCCAAAACCGAATGCAAAAATATATACAAAATTTAATTTTTTATTGAAATGGTGGCTAGCTAAGCTGGTGTATGATCAGCGTAGTATGTACTGTGTACGGTGTAAGGAGTTTAATCCGCGAGGACCCCGCGCGCCGGCCTTCACCTCTGAGTAATCGCGTTTGACATTTTAGATACTGTGAAGTGACATTTCTGACTCTATTAAAATCAAACGCTAAAATCATATATTCATATCTTTTCTTTGTTTTTGCTTGAATCAGAAGCCCATGTATACTTAGATATGGTAACAACCGATCTAGTGCAGTATGTCTACGATGAAATCGTGTATCTCTCGGGGTGAAAATTGATGGCTTAAAGCGTTTACTATCGCTAATGTTTGTATAAAATACTTTGATAAAATATTCACTGGATACACATCCAGTATATGAAGCTAGCTACATAAAAGAATGCATGTACTGTTTTCTCTAGGCACTATTAACACATACACTAACTTTATTCTTATTGACTGACCGATTAGCCGCGTAGTTAGAGACCCTAACTGCAGTACTAAAGGTTGGGCATTCGATCCCCGCCCGAGACTAAAATTTGTGTGTACGAACACGTCTATTTATTTGTGTCTGGGTGTAAAATATTTAAACACATAAGTATTATAAACAACATGTGTATATATCAACAAGTGCATATATCAGTTCTATAGTACCCATAATACAAAGATGATATTTGCTTTGGGACTAGATGGTGCTGTGTTCGAAGTTCCAGATATTTATTTATTATTATTGTGTTTGAATTACTTATAACTTAAAAGTTACTCAGGTTATTTTTCTTATAAAAGCGCGTACAAATTGGAATTTTCTAAGTTTTATATAATAAACTAGCGACCCGTCCTAGCTTCGCACGGTTAGCAGAGCGTATATGCTTACATTTTTTTTGGTCGTAGTGTCGTATGTATCAGCTTGATGCGTCGATCATGTGGATTAGATTAAATTAGATATAATTATAGAGTTAATAAATTTGACAGCTTAAACCAAACTTTTAAAAAGCGGTACCTATTGCGGTACTAACATCATTTTTTTCACAATTTTCTCATTCATAGCATTGTATTATTTATCAATTATCATTTAATCATTTCGTTGTACATCAAGGGCTCGATCTCTTTCTAATAGTACCCTAATAGGGTTACCAGATCTTAACCTAATATCCGAACAGACCACCCAGTTTAGCCCGACTGCTGGATCTTTGGGTAAAAAAAAGGCCGGACACCTTTATTTATAAAAGATTTTTGTCTTAGTACTAAAATAACAAATAAATAACAACAATTCGAACGAAAGAACAGGTTTGCGAAACACCTGCTTTAAAAAAAGTTTCTTTAAAAATTGAGCTGTAAAACTCTTCACATGTCATATGCTTTAAATTAAATTTAAATGTTAGTTATAAGTTTTAATAAAAAGTTCAACAATAGTCAAAATAAGAAAAAAACTATTTCAACTTTTGCATTATGACTCGAAATAAAAAATAATATTGACAACTGATTGACAAAGAGTAGCGAAATTTGAAAAGCAATCCGGATTACTTATTTAAAATATTTATATATACGGTAGAGTTCATTAATTAAACAATAGCGTTTGGTTTTAATAGAGTCATAAATGTCAGTTCATATGGTACCGAGGTGACATTACGCAATTTTGGGGAGTTCAAACCTCTCGGGGGGTGAAGAGCGGCGCACGGAGACCTTGCACGCTGAAACTCGGACTAAAACTGGCCTTCTTACACCAGCTAGCTATAGTATGAGTGGTTAGACGGTAAACGCAGAAAAGGGCTTCTAGTCAATTCGTACTTTTATGATTTGAACCCATTTTTGATGTATTAACAACCTCTTTGAACCATCGTGCTCTTTTTTATTGATCAAATTCGTTTTAAGGTTTTGCTCGTTATGGTCATACGGAAGATCAACGCCAAACGGTTTTTCTTTAATGTAATTTGTTATTGAGGAATTTCACAACTTTCTTCACTGTTTGTCTGGACTTTCGATGCATTATGTTCCATTATCCTCAAAAGTAGAGAAAATCGTCACTACTTATCCAGATATCTGTAAAAATGCCTTATTTCAAGCCATTTAATAGCTTGTTCGTCCGAACGATATTTGGTCTAAGGCAGACGAGGTCGCTCTGACCATTGCAATAAGTCAACGAAGTGCATGGCCTATCTACAGTTAGAACGCAAACAAAGCAAAGCAAATAGTAGTGCGGGCATCTCAAATAGCTGTTGTTCTAACACGGATTTACATGATCAATGAAATATATATTTGCCTGTGAAAACAATCAGTACTCGATAACCTTGTCACGCGTTTATTAACAGTTTTACGTTGTCCGGGTCCTGCTCGACAGTAAGATGCACGGCAAATTCTTTACACGTATATTTCGCTAGATTACACTTTATAGAGAGATAGATTAACTAATCTCAATTTAAAATCCACATTTCACTTCGAAACTGACAACACGTTTATTTCTTTTCTAGACATGACTTTCACTTCGAACTGCCAAGGATTCAAATTTATCATTTTGACATCGATCCCACATTCGCTTGTTAAGTGGCGTGTGTCTTTATGCATTCAATGGTTCAAATGTTGTAGCACTTTCCAGAAAACTCTCATTAAATTAAATTGTTTTTACTTTCTAGAACAAAACTAGTGATGGTGAAGTGTTGTTAACAGACGTAGTAAACGTGCATTTGAATAATAATATAATCATAATAATACATGGGTCTTCCCACACAGCGCCATCTAGTCCCAAAGTAAGCAAGTATTATGCTTGTGTTATGGGTTACTAGACAACTGATATATATACTTAAATATTCTTTATAATATATACATATATAAATATTTTTGGAAAGACACCACACACATAGTATAACAACCAAGATCCGGTACCAGTATCAATATTCATCATATTAATACTGACCCGACCTGGGATTCGAACCCGGGACCTATAGTTTCGTAGGCAGGGTCGCTACCCACTAGGCTAAGCATTCGTCAAATATAGTATGACATAATATTACAGTACATTAAACTATACTACATAATACTATCCTGTACAATATGGTAGTATACTAAAATGTAGTATAGGATAGTAATATAGATATTGCAGTACAATGCAATGCGGTCAATACAGTAGAATATAATACATTGTAATATAATGTATGCCTAACCACATTCGTCCCTTTGCCCATATGTATATCGACCCTAACTGCGGAGCTAAGGGTCGCGGGTTTGATTCCCGGCCGGACAAATATTTGTAGGCATGAACATGTCTATTTATTTCGTGTCTGGGTGTAAAAGTATCTATATATGTATATATCATAAAGAATATTTAAGTATGTATATTCGTTGTCTAGTACCTCAAAATACAAGTATAACACTTGTTTACTTTGAGGCTAGATGGCGCTGTGTGGGGCGTCCCAGGTATTATTATTGTTCTACGTCAGAGTTTGGGTACAATGAATTAAATGTCATCCGATGGAAAATATTCCCAAGAAAACTGAATAAATAAACTCGAGGGAGAAAAATGATTTATTTCCCTTTAAGCCCTTTAGGACGTCGTAAGTGGAGCGAGAGTAAATATTGGAGCGTTTCGTTTTTCGTACCATACGTATCTACTGTTGTCGTGATTCCGCAAATCTTAGTACCAGGGAAACCACTTAGCGCGTGACAAATAGTGCGTCAGTGACACGCCGAGCGCAGTACGCCTCCAGCCAGACTGGAAAATAACCAAAATAGATGAAACTCCAAATAGATTATGAATTCGGAAAATTTCTAATTATTAAGTATATCCTGAACCTCATGTTTGTACAGTATAAAAAAATAGTACGCTCAATCACAGACGTAATAAAAACTTTCGACTCTCTTGACTCTGACTGAACAACCAATGAAGCACTGCAACGACGGTGGCATAAGTATGTGTTAGTGGAACTTCATAGCGTACTGGCGGTCTGTAGACTATGGTATGAGTATGTTCAAGTTGCCGGGTGCGCGTGCGTGCTTAGCCAGCTGACTTACTAGGTGTACGTCGGTAGTTAGTTCGCAATACTACGACCGGTTTTCCTGCTATCATGCTAAAACTATTGAAATCTGTAAAAGTAACATGAGTTGAAAAGGGTGTGCTGTTCACATACATTGCATTCAGAAAAATATTCGTATCAAAAATATCTACGAATTCACACTCGACAAGTATTTGACAGTATTTGCGAATAGCATTGTGTGAGCGATGTAACCACTGATATCTAAAAATAATACATACTGAAAGCAGTCCACTCGCCTTGACCTGTCACTACATAGGTGACGCATAAGTCACCAGATCTTAAGGACTACACTTCTTCTAGTCTCCCAGCTCAACCGTTTTAATATTATTTTTCTTGTCCATTGTTACTCATATTGTCAGTATCCTAAATCCAACAAAGTCATGAAACCATCTACCTTTTTATTAAGATTAATGTAGGTATATGTAGGTACCTCAATTAGTCTTAGGATTTAGCGAAATGAAACTGAATTTTGTGCAGAAAGCAAGCCGCTTTGCCCAGTGATACCAATATAAATGATTTCGTCCGAGGAAACGAAAATTTCATGCACTGGAATTCAAGATACCGGACAATTTTGGACAAGCTTTGGAACTAACATTGCACCCAATACAAAGTTTTCCTGAAGAAATTATGACTATACTGGAAAAGTTCACCTGCTACCTACCTGATTCACAAACAGCACATTTGTCGGTCAACTTAGAATACGCTAGGAACTTTTTACTACAAAAATAAATTGTAACTAGCGTCCTATCAACATCGGCAGGGTTACAAAAACTCGCGCTCCCTACCATTTTTCTTCGATGATGCGTCTGTGTCATTGCCATCCTCCTGGGGTTAAAAGTCATACAATGATAGTTGGGTACCGCAATGGTCTGAGGCCAGATAGATATTGGTCCCTGGTATCACTGGGAAAAGCGGCTTGCTTTCTGCACAAAATGCAGCTTTCGATGTAAATATCGCCGTAAGTTCTAAGATTAAATGGCTAAAGACCAAAGCTTTTGAACAGTACTTGTTGCCAGTGATGAGTTACGTGAGACTTGACCCTTAATGTTGACCTAGTTACGGGCTATAGAGAGATATAGAGAAAGAAAGAGAGGTACTTCTCTCTGTGAGATAGAAGAAATCAACAGTAGAATTAACTAGTGACTGATAAACCTCAAAGAATTAGCTAAAGTGGTAGAGAGTAGACTACATCGTTCAGTGGCAACAACAGCTCATGTGTTTCCTATTTTAGAAATTCAACCTAATAGGTGGTAAAAATTGATGTTTTTGTAAATCAACCTACAACCTAAACCGCTGGGTCTAGAATCTTGAAACTTTACGCTGGAATTTTTCATATTGCAATTTTTCATATAAAACAGCGTCTTTATGAAAGATTTAAAAAAACTTTTCAATCACATTTTTATCAACGAAAAGCTTCATTAATGTATGCATAATAAAAAATTTCTCTAACCATGCTATCATAATTATAACAGAAGTATCTGTCACCTGAACAACGCGAGCAAAGTCGCGGACAAACGCTAGTACGACGAGTGTATATTTTTAAACACCCAATTCCTATTAGCAAACTTTTATAACCCTCAATTCTAATCATTCTATATACGAATAGCCGACATTTTAATCCGCGAACTGCCCTTTTACCCGCATGGCGATGTGTGGTCACGCAGCGCGGCGCGCCACAGCCAAACGAAAGAGAAGTACTTTCCACCCTCTAACCACCGTATAACTATCCTACCGTAGAGGGAACGACTCTTTTCTGTGACTTGGTGTTTATGTTGGTGCGTGACCGCTTAACCTAATAGTCCAGGAGCCAGCGATCAAAATAATTGACCAAGATATTACTTACAGTGCTCATTTACAGACTGCGGCGGTCAGTCAGCTGAATACACTAGGTACTAAGTGCACTTATATTTTTTTTAATAAACTAATTTCTAATTTTTTGTGTACTGCTGTCAAAACACAAAAACAAAAAGTGTCAAAAAATAGTTCCAACCCATAGACTCGCCGAACACCAAGATTTGGATAAACTGCCAGTATAACAAAAATTTCATTTTAGAAAATTGTTTAGTTTTTTTTTTATTGTGCTTATTTATAAGAGCGCCGCGCATTAACGCACCCATGCCAAGCTTACTGATCGCAGTCTAAAAACAGCAACGCAAACTATCACATATAAAAAATTCAACTTTTAGGAAGTCGTGACTCTTTTTAGGCACAGGTTCCCACACTATAAAGGGATGACACACTTTTAAGAGTGAAAATCTGCATGACACAGTCATAACTGACATAACCTAGCTTCGATCGCTCTTCGTTCACCCACTGAACCGCTAACGGACTTCGCTAAACTTTCCTTATTCGATATATTTTTGTATCTAGACGTTGCTGTATATTTGTATTGATTCGTTAGCTTGGCTGTTAGATAGATATTGGAACTATGGGACGCCACGCCATACATACATACACAAGGTCATGTCTATTTCCGAGAGGAGTAAGTAGACCCCTTTGGTGATCCTTACATAACTTTTCCAGTAGAGTCGACATTCAAAATAAGTATGGTGTCAAGGTCAGTTTAAGGAAGAAATAAACGAATTGTCAGTGTCAAAATTAAATATTTTTGCGATCTGAAAATCACTACAATAGTGAATTTATTTTAGTGTAAAGTATTGACAGCGAAACTAACGTGAAAATAACCTGCCATGTGTTTTACTGCGCGCCAAACAGAACCCTGGATCGTAATAATATATTTACATTGGAATTTAGTATTATCGAATAAGTGATACGTTAAACCTTATGTCGTTACCGGGTAGATAGAGAGCGGCGTTATCGGCAAGGCAAGGCCTGTAATAAAGTCGTAAGCTCACGGTAACCGCTCACACTACCTAGGAGCTTTTGTACGAGCTTTGTGGCTTTGCCATACTTCACGCAGAAGCGGTGCGACAGCGGGAACCTAAAACTATTAGAAATCACATGAACACATGGTAGTTATCGGTATTCTTTCAATCTCTCTCTAAGGTTGTTTTACATCCATACGATCAGCTTTTATCAACGTCATACATCGCTAATAATACAAAATTCAATCGATGGATTCCCTTGCTCGATACTCTGTCAATTGTTTTTCGATTCATATCCATCGATCAACCAAAGCTACTACACCAATCAATTAACGTCGTCCGATTTGATCGACTTAACGTTGGTCGCATGTGTTGGTAACATCCTTCATCGGTATGGCCAAAGGTCAAAGCTTTGGGTTGAACTATAGCGGGTGTGTACGCGTCCAGCATACAAATGGACTGTTAACTCTGTCACTATTGCTTATATTGAAAACTATACGGCTCGCTTTATTGACCCTTCACATATTCAATATTTTCAACTTTTGCCCAAAGGGAGTGTTTCAACGGAATACGTGTGGAGTGTTATTTTTTTATTTTTGAAATAAATCCGCAATATATTAACTGCTCTTTGAAATCCAGGTCAGTGAAGATATGCTGCAATAGAATACGGAAAAAAGGTGAAGTATCAATAGAAGTATGCCTGTGTCACAATAGAATTATTATTATTTTGTAATGCGTTTATTTAATAAATGATAAAGTTTTATTTTTAATAAATAAGTTAATAACTATTTTGTCGGCCAACCGATCTTAGCTCGTTTTTTTGAAATGGTGTTTTTTTGGAAAATATATTTAGATACGAGTATTTTATAAAAGAAAATTTAAAAAATTTATGTATGTATATCAGATGTCTAGTACCCCATAATACAAGCATAAAACTTGCTAAATTTTTGACTAGATGGCGCTGTGTGGAATGTCACAGATCTTAAAAAAAAATTAATAATTAATTTACTCTATGTGCACCTTTATATCGTTTCTTTGATGAATTCGGCATGCGAACTGTTTTTTTGTCTCATTTCATTCATCTCATTTTTTTGTTAATCACAATTTGTGATTTAAATCGTTTTTCCTCTTACTAATCTGCTTCTAAAGCTAGCCGAGCGGTAATACATTCTTACATATTGAACCATAATATCATCTTTTTAAAAGTAATTTTCATCAAAATAAGTTCAGTGGTCTTAGAGTTATAAACTTTCAAACAAAAAATACAACCCGCCAAAAAATATCGTCTATATTAAGTGCATGCGTGACTAAAGTTGATTACAGTAAACCTAAGAATATTTCCACGTACAGATATAACCACGTTACAGTATTTTGTCAGAATATTTGTAATACAAAAATACTGCAACTGTACACGAAAATGGCTTCCTTGATATTTTTCAGCTGACCACGTCGAGCATTGGCGGGGCAAGATAGGGCCTGTCAAACTGTTACTCTTGCTCTATGGTTGTGAGGTATTAAAGTTTTCTATTTTTGTTTTGTACATCGTGTACTCTATCTATACTAATATTTTGAAGAGGAAAGTTTCGATTTTTTATTCGGTTATTATGGGTAAATTCAATAACTACTAAACTGATTTTTAAAATTCTTTCACCTTTAGAAAACTACATTATCAGCGAGAGTAATATGGGCTGCATTTTTATTTTCAAACTAGCTTTCCGATCGCGGCTCCGCTCACGTGGACTGCACAATTCTACAGAGATCGCTCTATTTTTTACATAGATATAGTTTATAAGCTGAAAAGTGACATAGGCTACTTTTTATCCCGACAAAAGGGTTACTTCTTCTGTGGTGAAGTATCAAACTACACCACTCCGTATGTACATCGGTTGTCATATCACCTAGGTATTGGCCAAATACATAGATATATAATTTCACTGACCCAGTAACATGTACAGCTCATATTTGTACCTAGTATAAAAAAATAGTACGCTACAATCACAGACGTAATAAAAACTTTAGATTCTCTGATCTCCCTGCACAATCAATAAAGCATTGCAACGGTGGCCGCGTAAGATGTGTGAGTGGAACTCCGCAGAGCACTACTAGCAGTCGGTAGACTTACTGGGGTATGAGTGTGTTCAAGTTAACGCATGCGTACATAGCCAACTGACTTACTAGGGCTGCATCGGTAATCATTTCACGATGCTACGTCCGAGTATTCCTGGTTTCATGGCTACAGTATACATCGCTAAGTATGAATGGGTTTATGGGCCAAATTTCATTCGAACAAAAACAAAGGAAGGCTACAAGCACTATGGAGATAAGTGAAAATTCTTCGCAAAAATTAGCGGAACTCGTGCTATAGTGATGCCGCATCTATGTAATAATAAACCAACGACCTCAAGATATAGGCATGCAGTAGAAAATCCATTTCAAACCAAAATATTTGCAGAACGGGGGGTCAAAATAAAAAGTTGTCTATGAAAGCTCTGTTTTATTTTGAAAATACTTTCTAATGATACGAAGTCGAAGTCAACCTAAGGGTCGGGCCACACTGACATGTAATTCCTTTAATTGTCGCTTTAATTGTATGGCTATACCCGTAAATGTAATAATTAATAAATAAGTAAACGTAATGTAGCCGCATCGTAACATTGATAATTCCTTATGCAGAATTGTGGGTAAAAAACTCATATATATTCTTTTAAACGCTAAAAGGCGTTCCCACAGAATAGAATAGTTCTTATTTGGACTTAGATCCGGTTTAGACCTTTGAAACTTTGCGCTGCCGCCGCTTAGCGCAAGCACGAAAGCTCACGAGGCTTTTTCCAACTACTTTGTTTCAGCGGCGAGACTTCCGAAGGCTTCCCTTTATTTGTATTAAGTCCGAAGTTTAGACCGCAGTTTTACCTTAATAGCTCCTGCATATAACTGTAAACGTATAGCTATTGTTCTATAAGTCACTTTCATACAATACGGTATTTGATTACTATTAAATCTATTATATTTATCAACAAAATATAAAAGTAGACTTTATACGATATCAAAATTTATAAACAAAATTACACTCGGTTGAAGAATATGGAAATTATAACCTATTAAAATTTTATCTCCGTCTCTTGCAAAACGATATTTAACATTATTTTAAATGGCTTGACGTCACACATAGGTACGCCGTGCGGTATTGCCCTCTCTGTCTAACAGGACATCTTAAACATTCATAACTTTGTCAATGATGATTTTTTTTTTATTCTTTGACTGTTGTCACATATTTAGAAAACTATTTTATATAATTTTTTAAAATAGTCAACTGACCTTTCTAACACAGGACAATAAAAGAAAAAAAACAGTTTGTGTATTTTTGAATTAGGTCGGAAATATACATATAAACAACACAATATAAACTTTTCAATGTTTATAAAAAAACGTATATTCACAAATAATGGTGATGACGTCAGAGATCCATGGATGACGTCATTTATTCGAAATTTTTACAACTAAGATGTTTACAGAAATTTCGAAGTTTTGGCTTTATACATATAAACCTAGAACTTACTCAAATGAAATTATAGTTTAAAACGTTTCGCGTTCGGATGGGTGTTTACGCACGCAGTGCCTTCTTAACTTAAAAATTTTGTGAGGTGTTATTACTAAAGTTTTATAACATGACACCCACTGACAACCCAATGACAACTATTAAAATCTCATATATTTCTTTTTGTAAAAAGCAAAGGTAAAAACTACCATGATATACCAGCGCATTAATACCCCACTGCAGAAGCTTAGGCCTCCCCCGGAATGAGAGGCTTGGAGTTTTTAATCCACCACGTTGCTCCAGTTCGGGTTGGTGAATTGCAACGCCTGCCATCTGGCAACCGGCGCAACCGGCGACCGACCGACGGCTTAACGTACTCTCCGAGGCACAGAGTGAGAGTTATGTATATAAGTTTAGAAAAACTCATTTTTGCTTGGGATTCGAATCATGGCCTTGTAAACAAGAAGCGCACTAGCTACCCACTAGGTTATCACGACACATGAAGGTAAAAACTAAGCAAAAATAAATAACTATAACTGATGTCATGCGTGACCTTTCAGAATAAGCTACTTTTAAATTCGATAAAACGACTTGAAAATAATATTATACCGAAAAAGATACGAGACTCTTATTTTTCTTTTTTATTTCAAATATGGTTGCAATCTGTCGGCATGTGTCCTTAATGGCCGTGATAGTTTTGTTAAATAAAGTTAAAGTTACATCAATAAAAAGTGGGAATTAAAAATTTCAAAAGTAGTCAATGTCATTATGACACATTTGTATGAAAACGAATGTCACAGGTTTTATGCACATGCGAAGTACCTATCTGTTACACACTAATACGCGAGTTCTAAAAATCTCGTCAAGTTCATTGCTTTTAAACAAAGTATGACCAACATTTTAAGACATAACGTCATTCAGCTATACGAGTATCTATGATAACGCACGTGAATACGATAGCAAATAATAATGATAATACATGGGACATCCCGCACAGCGCCAACAGTCCCAAAGTAAACAAAGCTTGTATTATGGGTACCAGACAACTGATATATATACTTAAATATTCTTTATAATATATACATATATAGATACTTTTACATCCAGGCGCGGAACGAATAGATATTTTTATGCACACAAATATTTGTCTTAGGCGGGAATCGTACCCGCGACCTTGGCTCCACAGTTAGGATCTCTAACTACTCGATGAATCGGTCAGTGAGTCAAAACGAATCGGTCAATCTGATTTGTCGCCTTAGTAAATTTTTGACGTTTGTGAAAATTATCACTTAAATGGAAACGAACAAGAGATAAAATAAAAATGCGAAATAACTTCGTTGAATCAGTGCTGGGAGTGTGAGCTGGCGCTAAACGAGACACTTGTAAGATAAGGCCAGATTCAATTGGCGAGTCGCCAAGCACCCACATTTGTATTGCGAAACGCTCGCTAGGTCGAACCACACTATCCTGTAGGTATTTTTAGGCTTTTAATGAATCTAGATTTTAATATCAAAGTGTGGAAATGTAGAGAAGAAAATTAAATGTATATAACTAAACATATTTTTTGGGATCGGCAGAATACCCAGCGATGGTCAAGACCGTTCGTGACAGACAGACAGACAGACAGGCATGCTGAGCCGATTCCATTTGCCATTAAGTGTAAAATTAGGAAAGGAAATATATTGTATATTAAAGATATTCAAACTTTGATAATATAATATTAAGAAATCTTTTATTGCCAAAAAAAGGTTGTTACATTGATCCTTGAGTATCATTCGCTTCGGGTGGCGTCACTCTGTTTCATTCATACCAGTTAAAAGGATGTTATCTACGACTCACTGAGTGGCGTCACTATTTGTGTCGCTCTGTCTCATACAAATATCTCACTATCCATCTTTTTCATCATTCTGGGGATAAATTAAAGACCTCCAAATAGCTTACGCGGATCAAAAACATTTTAACCAAATCAACTAAATTCGCGTAAAATCGGGTTACTGTAAGTTTTTATTTTTTTTCTAAAAAATTTTTTGTATTAAACCTACAAGTGTTGTACTATTTTGAAATCCTGATTAAAGGCGCCAACTTTTCATATCACTTGCCAAAGTACTCTAGTACAGTTTTTTTAAAGGAGGCCCTGTCAAAGAAGAGACATTTCAAAAATGTTGAGTTCTTAGTTCGGAAACAAGAGTTATTTTTAGAATACTTTGGGCAATTATGTTATTATTTTTGATTGTGGTTATGGATATGATATTTAGGGTTATGGTAACAACGTTTGAATGGATAAAAACTACACACATTAACTACAGTAAACGAAAAAAGGTTACATTAAGGAGAAATTTCATGTTTTTTTAAAATGCCTCTAATTGCTAGAGATCATGGCATGGATTTTTTTAAATATTTTTCTGATGATGACAACCATCTATCCTATCGTCCCGTTTCAGCTTATCGTTGAGTTTTGGGACACCTTGTATAACTAATTTTCTGCAACTGTCTGGGGCATAGATTGGCATGGCCTTTTAATTGTATTCTACATCCGCCCCGCTATCTATTAGATAATTTTAGATCAAAAACACCCTTAATATAAAGTTTATAAACACAGCAACTAGAGTAAATAAGGCAACCAAACCCAAATACAGCCCAGGCACAGCCTTCACCAATTTCTTGACCTCCAATAATGTTTTTGTAAGCCTACATAAATTCCAAACAAATAATTT
Organism: Luffia ferchaultella; assembly: GCA_949709985.1. Taxonomy (NCBI): domain Eukaryota; kingdom Metazoa; phylum Arthropoda; class Insecta; order Lepidoptera; family Psychidae; genus Luffia; species Luffia ferchaultella. The sequence goes on from OX453259.1 coordinate 1,023,750, forward strand.
ATTTCATTTTAAATTATTTGACGAAAACAAACAAGATATTTTACATACAGACTAATCTCAAGCACAGGCTTAGATAGTATATCATCTAGATGAAGTAATTCATACTCTGAAAAGAAATAAATATAGTTTAAAACATAGTAAAGGAAATAATAATATATGGAAATAGATTCGCCCCTTGTCTTCGAAAGTACAGAGCCAAAAATTTTACTTCTCGAGTCCGTCATGTGACGTATCAAATGAAGTGGTTGTTTTGGTATATATAATTTTTTTAAATATAATTTTAAATGTGTAGTTTAATAGATATAAAAGATAATATACGGAAATTGACTATTATCCCACTTATATCCGAAATAGCTAAGTCCAAAATTCAAAAAATATGAATACAATCGATATATTATAGTATATATGTATCTCCGGTAATAATCGGTATTTTCTAAAATTGTAAAAAGTGTAGTAATCAGATTGTTATAGGTACTCTAGCGTGTGAAATAGCGTATTAAACAAAATTTTATTTTGTATTACATAAATCCAAAGGGGTAAATAAAAAAATTACTTAAACCAACATCGAGTAAGTTCATATTTAAAAGCTTAATTTTAATTAAACTTATATTTGATTTAATAATTTGATCGTATTATAACTTGATGTAAGGAAATATTAATTTGTACTTTGGACAGTAGCTTCCAGTGTTTATATTGTTAATTAAATTAAGAAAGTCAATGAAAGGTATTGTGTGTGGCCACCCTATTCCGCGTTAGCAAGGTTTGGACTCACAAATTATTTTACACTACGAACGGAAATTGTGTGCCACCCGCTCAACATTTTAGTTCGCCATATTAAAGTTTTATTCATAATTCATGATTTTAAATATTACGTATGCTCTTCATATTTTGCTAGCTTTTGAATGCCACTTTGCTTATCACAATCCTAATAATTTTTATTTTAATCTATGTAAATACTAATATTTCACCATTATACAGTTTTTTTTTTTTTCATTTTTCTCCCGATTTACAAAATGACACCGCCAGCTTAACGTTAAGCTGGGGGTGTACTCATTTTTTTTTATGGCTGGAGCAACAAAATTAATTTTGCTATAACCAATTAGCAACAAATTCGGGACAGTTTTTTTTTTTCATCTTTGTCCCGATTTACAACGTGACACTGCCAGCTTAACGTTAAGCTGGCGGTGTAATCATTTTTGTTTTTTTAATGTCTAGAGCTAGAAAATTTATTTTGCCGTAAACAAATTAGCAACAAATTTCTGCCTACTTCAAATTTGATTTCCGCTATGTTACCGCCAGCTTAACGGACGTTTCTTCCCTCTTCCTCGAGCACATACCTAGGGCGCGGTATAGCAGCGGTTTCCGCCTAACTATAAATTTTTCAGTCGTTGAAAACATGGGTAACTTTATCAAAATAAATTATTTTCCGCAACATTACTGAACAAACATTCAAACTAATGGCTGAAAGAGGATTTAATAGTACATTATGATGCAAGTACGGTAAGCTCCATATTACAATCGAGGTATAAAGTAATAAACCGATGAGTATAATAGTCAGCTTACTGAGTACGAGCATCATACGACGTTTTTCAATACATTTGCGATTAAAATTAGGTAGATAGGTACTTCAAATGTAATAAAGACGGGAACTAATGGCACGAGCGGGCTGCTTTTCGCGGTTTACGCATGCGTCACAAACAGAATGCTCGTTTGTGATTGGTGTAAAGTAAAAAGGCCTAGTACTGTAAAATACAACATTACGGTACAAGTTTCGATGTCATAAAGACCGTATTAATAACGAATGTGTTGAAAAATAACTTTACGCAGTTACAGTTAAAACCTATTTTCAGTTAGAAATTATTTATAATAAAAACTAGTTTTGATTAGAGATAGTTATGTTACAATCAAATTTTTCTAAAACTACGAGTACCGGAATCAATAAATTTAAACTATTTTTGACGGAACTTTCTGTGTTGTTCCAAAATAAAACACGAAAACTGTGGCGGCCTTTTTAACTTAAAGTAAAAACAATATATTCATATTGTGTAGAAAAGCAAACATTGAAAATCATTCTGGCAAACTGATAGATATAAGGTAGAATGCATGCTCTTTCATCGGGGCATCATATTTCTTGCTCTTATGTTCCATTCATACATGACTTTTGAATGTATAACTTGTCGAGGTAAAAAGCACTCATGACCGTCTTGGGACACTAAATTTTTTAGGGTCCTGTAAGGTTACCAACTGAAATCCTATTACTAAGGCTCCACTGCCCGTCGGTCTGTCTGTAACAGGACTGTATCATCTGGACCGCAATCAGTATACTTAAAATTTTCACAGAACGTGAATTACTGTAGTCACCATAACAAGAAATAATGGAAATAAAATAAATAAAATGAACCGATTTGAATGCGAATTTTATTATTTGAAAGCTGGTTTGATCTAGATGGTTCTTGGCTACATATCTATCTGTCTGTCTGTCTGTGTGTCTGTCTTCGGCATCTTAACTTACGAATGATAAACCGATTTCAATGCGGCTTTTTTTCAATGTAAAGCTCGTTCCTTTCCTTGGGATGGTTTTAGGTACATTTTTATATGTCTGTCTGTCTGTGTGTCCGTCTTCGCCATCATAACTTTCAAATTGATAAACCGACTTGAACGCAGCTTTTTTTAATGGAACCTGTACTAATCGGGATAGTTTTTAGTTACATTTCTACATATCTGTTTTATGTGTGTCTAATCTGTGCCGCCCTTTGAAGATGATCAGCTATTTTTTAGTTGATAAAGGGATGTGAGCAACTTCTACAGGTATGTTTGACTCGAAAAGGGGTATCCTGTTACGTAAATGACAGAGTTATCGTGTTTGGGCTCATTGGAATTGTCTTAATGAATCGGTTCTAGATAGATGGTGATCAGGATCTGATGATGGAGCAGGAAAATGTGGATAAATTGATGAGAAATTTTAAGCTACTTCATCTCGTTCAATCGATGTGAAATTTTGGTATACGATGTAGTACCGTTTGTGGCGAATCAGTGTGTAACTGTTTAAAATGAATGAAAGATAGAATGAATGAGATTGAGTAAATGAATAAACACGATTTTATTAGGTACGGTGGTGCTGTACAGTATATAATAATTATATAGTACTGTAGTGGGAAACCCTTGGTATTCTTGGAGTCTTGCTCGCACTTTGCCGGTTCTTATATTAGAAATCCGCAGCTAGTACCTATTACTGTCACGAGACGTGAACCTCGCGCCAGCCCTCCCTCTCGCAGAAACCATATCGGTCTCGTTCCATAGATAAAACAAAAACTACCACTTCATATTTAACTATCCGCTGCTTTCTTCTTTGTCACTCTACGCGAAATAACTACAATAAAACGAATATCACAACCCTCTAATTTTCAGAAGTCGGGTAGAATTTCAGCAAACCTCTGCATCGTTATCTGTTGCCACTTCACGCCCGCTTCGGACTCGCAGACCGTCTGAAAACTTGCTATCTCTTCACACTACCAACTGCGATTTACCAAATAGCCAGCATGCTTACCAACTTATGCAGTTATTTATTTGGTTCGTTTGCAAGAAATATTTAGGACTGTTTATTTCAATTAATCAAGAATAGGCTTAGAATGTCGATAGATTTGCAAATTTTTTTTTTACCTATGCAGCAATAGTGTGTGAAACTCATCGAAACTTAATTTTTTTAACATGAACGTTACGTGCTTATTCTTCACGTGAATTTTAGACGCTTCTCCATCACTAATTTTGTTAAAAAAACCAGTAATAATATTATAGAGACAACAATTTTTTTAGCCTGCTCCACACGTTGGCCCAGCCAAGGCGACAAGCTATTAGGCTCTCCACACCACAGTTTGGCAAGCCAAGGCAAGTCGACCTTTTGTCGCCCTCTACAAGTTGGCGTTTCCGTTGACTCTGCCAACTTGTGGAGCAGCCATTAAAATTGCCTTTGAAGCACTAGAATTGTCGTACCCTTCAATATAAAAGACGCACTTGACATGCAAAGTGTCAAATCAGTTTGAAATAGATTTTGATTTCGAGTAACAACAGCAGAGTGAAGGTTTACGTGAAGTTAAGAAATAAACGATTTGTTAAAGTGACGTGTGTATTTTACAAACGAAAACAAATAACTTTATTTTGTAGTTGTATAAAATAATCTCGAAATACGTCACAAAAGTGGTAGTATTAGGTACTTTGTGGGGAACGTCACCACAAAGGCGCATTCAAAAAGTGCTGGTTCCTCTCAGGAGAATAAGTAAAAAAATGAAAAACCCTCTTTTTTTGAAAAAAACTAAATATATATTTTTGTTTTTAACAACGTTTTGACGATGAGTGCTCAAATATTAATATCATTGAAACAAACTGATAAGCGAGCGGTCTACACCCATCAGTTTTCATCATCTATGTAGGTATATAGAAGTGTATAACATTATCTATGAATGTTATTGAATTTATGTAAGAACTTTACAGAACTCTCCGTGCGTTTTACCGACCGACACACAGAACCCGGTGTCTTAACGATATGATTTGTTCAGTAAATGCGAAATTAATTTAGGGACGCGTTAAGTGACGTGGCGGTGTGTTAGTCAAGTAAATCCCGGGTAATAATCTAGTAATCCCCGGGAAGCCGGTCTTCGTGTCGTGTTTAAGAATGCAGGCTAATTTGCGCGTCGCCCGTGTAAAATACGTGCGTAATTACAACCCCTGGCGGAGATCAGACAGAAGGGGTGAGCTAGGAGGGTGCTGCTTCCTCTGCACTGAAAGTAGACTCGCTTTTTCAAGTATAGGTGGAGAGACGAACGTACGAAAATGAAGTTCATGTATTAGGAGGACAGTTTTAAGACATGTAGGGTAATTATTGTAACAATAATCGCTAACAGTCAGTGATCCTTTAGTTAAACTCAAAAGTTAAAGTTTAAAGTTTTAAAAAAAATCGTCGAATTCAAAAAGCTCAATTCAAGTACAGATTGGCATAAGTAAAACTTGATTAAAATTATTGGCAAGCCATATTTTAATATTTCTTGTATTTAGTTTTTTCCACATTTAGTTAAAGCTTAAAATTAATATCAAATTAAAGCTAAAACCCTCAAATATCAAATAGTTTCATCTTCCACATAAATCGTTATACCTCGCAACCTATTTTAGGGCAACATCATGGGCAACCGCCGACAGATCAACCTTTCAATTGCTATTGCAAATGACTGTTGTCACGATAAATACTACGCATCCTGAAAGTTTAATCCTTTAATAAATGAGCTCTACTTTCTTACAGTCGCCTCTCAAACTTGCAGCTATTCAATGTAAACATTCACTTCATATCTTGATGCAAATACACGAAAATAAACTTCATTTTTGAATCGTTACTTTATGAATGATATTAAGATGTTTAAATGTTGTTTACCCAGTAATCAGTTTCTTCGCCGTGTTTGCTCAAATTGAGAAAAACTTAACGTTTTTAAAACAAATGTATGAAAGAAAAACTTCATTATCGTGTACTTTTTCGAATCATACGTCGTTGAATCAATTTTTTCAGGTAACCAAAGGCAATATTTTTTGTGGCGTTGTGAAATATGAAACTTTAAAGTAGGTAGCAACATTCCTCCCCTAACATTTGAACAGATGCATTTATAAAAAAAATAAACAAAATAGAAAGCAGTTATACAGCAAATTAATAAGTCATATAAAGATGACGGGGAGTGGTCGTAAAGACAACATGCGAGAATAGGTCAACGATCGAGTAGGAAATTTAGCCTAGCAAGGTTCTGAAAAAAATATGTAATGGGCTTGGTTGCGCTGAAGTTCATTAAAATTAAAAGGAATAAGATTCTAGGATAAGCTCTTCAAATAGAAATTATTATTGTTTACGAATTTCCCAGATATTTATGAAAATTCACCTAACGTTGAAGTTCCTGTGACGTTATCTAGGGTTGAGTTTATTGCGCTGCTTTCCACAGTAAAAAACCAAAGCTAAAACCAAACAAAACTTAATTTAGTCTAAGATAACGAAGTTAGTAAGTATCTGTCCAACTGACGTCACAGGGATACTTACTTCATCAATTTTTGGAAAAAATGAACTAAGAAAATTAAAAACTTTTTTTATTTGAAGGGGCAGGTATAAATTGATTTAAATTTTGTGAAAATAATATAAAAACTCTGTTAAAAAATTTGGTCCAAGCGAAATTAATCGAACGAGTGTTAATAATTCGGTACGTATTAATATTTTGATAACAAGCATATCTCAGGTTTAAATTGCTATGAAATAATTCGCGTTGACAGATTCCCCCCTGCAATTAGCGGCAGACACCGCTGCGGGGACGAGTTAATGCAGAAATAACTATCGTTTATTACCGATGATAGCATATACTTTATATTTTAATGGCTGCCTCGACCACTTGTACTTAAGACGAAGAAAATCAATACACTTTAGTTTTTCGTAATCATTCAAAAGCACAAAATTTATTAATGCAGAACAGTAAGACGACATATTTAGTTGCGGATTGTAAAGCCTAACACCAAGTTTCATTGTGAATATGAACTGTCTGTATAGTTCGCCTCAAACTTCATGGCGAATCGGAATACCACGCTATAAGCGTGCTTGTGCAGGTACAGATAAATACCTCTCGCTCCACTGCGTCCTGCTACACCTAAAACTGGTTAATGCGACGCGACTTGTGCCTATGTTAACATCCGCCATAAAGTTTAATTGGGACTGTAGCTTGTGTGCATTTTGACTATTATTGTGCTAACGACTCACCCCGTCTTCGCCGAAGTAGCAAAACTAGCAGAGTTTTCTGTTCAAGTGACGTACCTATCAGTTTGTTGCGTCGAGCATGTAGATTAGATTTAATTAGATTTAGATGTAACATATGTTTGTTCGAATATAGGAAAAGAAAATTGTTGTTTTTACTATATTGTTGTTTTTCCTAACGATTTCTTCATATGTTCTCACCTTTTAAACCTTCCTTGGACATTTACAAATATTTCAAACCCAAAATTAGCCAAATCGGTCCGGCCGTTCTCAAGTTTTAGTGACACTAACAAACGTCAATTCATTTATATATATATATATATATATATATATATATATATATATATATATTAAATTGTTGTTGATACGTATTTACTTTCACTTTTGGTATTGTTATATTGTAAACCTATTAATTAATTCATGCATTGAACTTTAAAAACGACAAAATTTGTTACTTTATAATACATCCTCTATTTTATTCACATTGGAGTAGAATTTTGAAAAGTCCTTTTTTAGCAGATGGTTAGGTCACAAAAGAAATGTTATGTGGGTTTCGGTTCGGCATCGATCAGTGAGTGATTTTATATTTAGGTTCTTGAACCAATTATCATTGTTGTGACACTCTTTGGCGTTGTGTAATTTTCGTTTTTCTTATTAGACGATCTATAGAATGCAAAAGTGGAACGAAAACGACACCGCAGCCTCCGATCACCGTGTAAAATGAGTTGTCTGGAAATTCTAGACTTAGCTAGAGAGATCGCGTTTCGCATCTGATTCGCTGTTCTTACACAATCGTAATGTAGGTAATCGATATCATTTCGCTTAAACCTAGTTTATTACACAGGCTCGTGAACGATTCTAAAAACTAAAGTCAGGAACAATGTGAGCTTAGTAGCGCTTGTGACGAAATAACCTTGTAAGGAAATTCCGTATTAATTTATCGACGATGTAGATATAATCTAAAGATTTATACTTTTGTAATAGTAGATTTTAAAAATAATGTAAATAACCAAAACTTTAAGTGTAATATTGGACATGTAAAAAATAAAATATTATTATATCTGATATACAAAATAGAAAACCACGACGCAATAGCACTAGTTTTTTAGGGTTTCGTACACAAAAGGTAAAAAACGGGACCCTATTACTAAGATTTCGCTGTCCGTCCGTCTGTCTGTCTGAATATCTATCTGTCCGTCTGTCATCAGGCTGTATCTCATGACCCGTGATAGTCAGACAGTTAAAATTTTCACAGATGATGTATTTCTGTTGCCGCTATAACAACAAATACTAAAAAACAGAATGAAATAAATATTATTTTCCCTACAACAGAGGGCTCCCGTACAACAACCGTGTTTTTTTGCTCGTTTTTGCTCGATATTGATAACGGCAACAGGTAGGCGCTTGAAATATTGACAGAATATTTAGTTATATATTCACTTTAAAAATTAAATTAAAATAAAACAATTACTTTAAGGGGGGCTCCCATACAACAAACGTGATTTTTTTATATTGTTCGGTGTATGGAACCCTTCGTGTGCGAGTCCGACTCGCATTTGGCCGGTTTTTTATTATGGCGAACACGTGTTAGCGAACGTTTATATGGGAGTATTTTTAAATTTAAACCCACACAGGATACTATAGTGAAAGCAAAGAGAATTAGAAAGGAAACGACAAAAAACGACCTGGCACCCTTTTGTATGGCGTTGGCTGATTAACAAAAGCGGTATCTAACGTAATTAAAAGCAGAATCCTTTATCGATAAATTTTAAGGGAGCCGTCTTCGCTACTAATTCGCCGGCGGCGCCGCGAAGAGCGAGGGGCGAGGGGTGTGACACATCTCACTTATCTGCAGAATGATAACAAAGATACCGTTCGGTTGTTTACACACTGCACGGCTAATGAGTATCTTCACAACATAACTCTTTAAAGATATAAATACCTATTAGGTTAATTTTGACTGGATGGTTATGGGTTTACATATTTTTGATAATTATAAAGTGTTATTTATAAGAAAGACGTAGTATTACTAAATTCTAAATTAAAATCTAATTAAAAAACTTAAAAATACCTATAATTTAAAAATATTATCTAAATAATGATAAATGAGAACATTTTAAAGAGACGACAAGTTCAGGGTGCCAAGGATACTTGCCGCGTTGCTACGTTGTATTGCGACACTGATTCTCTGAACCAGGTATTCCTTTCTCAAAGGATCACCTGTCTACAGACACAGCACGACACCCAAATCGTGAGGAAATAATTTAGCATCCTTGGATCAGGGACCCATCGTCTCGACAGCGAAAGGTTTGAATTGGTGACGATTTAAAAGTTCTACGTGCTTGGCTGTTTTCCTACGAGCTGCTGACTCAGCAGCTGCTCCAGTTTTTTTAATGTATTTTTAAATATAAAAATGTTTCGTATTCTCTGATTATTGAAGTATGTATACATCACCAAGCCATTATGCCAAAATTACAATTTTTAATGGTAACGTGATTTTCGAGAAAAACATCTGGGACATCTCATTTACCATTTAAGGACCTAATCGGCTTCATCTAGTTCCAGGCGGTGGCAGTTGACATACGTGGGTCACTCAATTAATTTTAAAATGTTCGAAATTTAAAAATGGAAAGCCCCTATGTTCTATGTTTTTAAAATAAGAATTTATATAAAAATGAAACTCAATAGGCCATTTGCCAAAAAAATTTTCTATAATGATTTTGCTGCAATGCAACACTTCCCGCGCTTTTTATTTAAAACGATGGCGCTTAACCGCGAACATTTACGCGCTATGACCTATTACGATTTTAAATTTGGTTTAACTGAACAATTAAATTTACGAATACATTAGGAAACTCAGCACCATCTCGTGCAACAATTTTAAGTGGTTTTCTGAATTTAAAAAAATGTAAAATCAACTTTAAAAATGACCATAGAAGCGGCGCTCCGAAAATAGCAGTGACTGCAGAAAATGTGTAAACTACTGAAATGTTGGTATGAGAAGACCTATATATTACCTATATGGTCATCGAGAGTCCTAGGCATTAGTATTTGCGACTAGTGTTTGGTGTAGCCGTTGGGTGTAACCGCATTTCAGGTTTCAACCGTTACATATATCATCACGCTCCTATTTTCAAGAACAGAGCAAAAAGAAGAACAATTGAAGGTAGGATCTCAAAAGACATATGTATCATAGTAGATAATTTTTATTTTCTAGATATAAGGGATTAGCAGACTATTGAATTCGACAAGGTATCAGAAAGTACGGAAACTTAGTAGCGTTCTAAATACCTCGTGTTCTGCTGAACGTAGTCCAAACTTATAGAGCTTGTTAGAGTTTACCGAACTAAATAAAAAGTTTTTAAAAAATTAAACTTGAGACATGTTTTTCTCAGTAACCATTGGTTTGCGCCATCTGCTCATTTGAAACTTTTCGTTTAGTTTGGTAAGCTCTACACGCTCTATTAGTTTGGACTATGTTCATTCACAGTAAATTTCAGTTTCATAACACTCGCAGCCTACGAGAAAAATAACTGTGACGTACAGACGGAGACAGGGAATCTATAAGTTCCTGGTTTCACTGTAGAACCCAAAAAATAATGTAATTTTGTACACAACAGAACGACACAACCTTTGGGCAAAAAGAAGAGACGGCCGTCCCATCTCTACATCAGGTGCAACGTCGCGGATTATTTTTCTGTGACGTTTTACGCTGATGTGGGTACCTACTGTTATTCATTTTGCCGTTTAGTATCTTTTTGTAATCGTTTACAATACATTTGTTTATAGGGCTGGAAAAAAAACAATTAATTTTAAAAAGGTTTGTTTATTTTATGTTGAAGCTTTTTTATGAAAATGAAAGTCGCTATTTTCAATTGGTCTATATTACATATTATTTTAGCATCTTAATTAACAACTTTAACATTTAATTATTTTAATTAATAAATTAGTTCAGCATTTGTAATAGTAGTGTCATAACGTCACAATATACTATTGTTTGGTTATGACTTAAAATAATTACAGAAGTCATCTGTCAAATCTCAGCTATACCTTAATGGCTATCATAATAATAGACACCGTGCGATAGGTAGGTACATTAGATCGCATATGAAGATGCTCATGCCACATACACATGCAAATACTCAAATATCTATACATAATAATAATTATTATTTATTATCAACAAGTATCACAAAACAAATATTTTACGTAACGATAAAAGTAAAATAATAAATACACTTAATGAGGGCAAGCTCAGGATTATGACGGTAGGAGTAAGCAGAGTAGGTAAGCTACTGCCGATTCCGACTTTAAAATTGCTCTCCGCGAATTGTTGACATAAAATATCGTTATTTTAACATAAGGTCGCGCTCGATACCCATGTAATGTTAACACAACTTACAAGCAAACTATGCCTATAATCTATGTTCGCATATAAAAATATGGTATGGTAAGTTATATAAAACAAGAAGCGCAAACAATGCTGCTGTCAAATTAATTTACTGACAGTCTGGCAGACCAAGACCCGGGCAGAGAACTATTAAATTCTAACCTGAGCTAATCGGCCGGCGCAAGGTGTAGGATCGATTTAGCATCCTTTACCAGTGGAGGCAGGTCGTTCTACCACCGCCTGAAGTTACTGCTGACACCAGCCTTTCTTGCTCGTGTTTGTTGAGCACATTCTATTTTCTCATAATATGTTATTTTATCAACGTCTCATATATCGCGCATTTTATTAAAGTTTCCTTAATTTTTATTTTCTTTATGAGTCGTTTCTTCTCTAGTGGACATCCTGTTAACCATTTCCAAGATCTAAAGTGTGAAAAATGTCAAAAAGCCGAGTATGTTAGAAATTACAACTAGCCATATGTCATGTGTGTAGACATACAGTTGTGCGACGAAGTCGCTACAGTGCCAACGGGAAGCAACTTCGGTAGACAGCGTAAAGGCGTGTCCCGCTGACTCATCGGGGACGAAATCGGTTCGCTACTTCGGTTTAATCGCACTTTTTCTATGGATTTATCCTAAAAACCGCCTCAAAAGAAAAACCTTTAGTAATTGACTATTTTAGCAAAATCGAGTTTATTCACGGACGGTTATTCGTAGAAACTCATTTCGAATGTCCCTAGAGGTTATGCTATCGCAGAGTTAATTTGTCAGTTTGTATGCATTTTCGAATGCACTTTTGATTACTTTTGGTCTATGGATACACCTGCTATAATTCACTATTCAAAACCGTATGATAAATTATTTATTTTTATTATTTAAAATAACTTTAATGTACCATAGACTCTAAATCCGTGTCATTAATGGACTTTTTATCACTTAGATTTTAATAGCTAATTGTCATTAATATTTTTGGCACATCTACCGCTTATGCAATGCAGCTTGGTACTCCTAAACTAGTGAGTTTGCCCTAACACTACTTAATGTTATATACAGGGTGAGATTTTTATGACCAGCCAAATTTTAATATAATGATCTTTGGTAGAAAACCTATAGCCGTATTGTTTTCATTTAATATCGTTCTATAGAAAAATATTGAGATATGACTACACAAACTTTTCCCGAAAAAACTAAAAACTCTAGTTGCCATTCTTGCCCGCCGCATCATTCCGTTTCAAAGGCCTCGGGCGCGTACGTTTACTATAGCGTTAAGAAGGCAACCAAACGTTATAAAATAAACTGTAGATAAAATAATTTATTTTGAAAATGTAACCCATATTTTTTATTTACGCAATGATGTCTATTGGTGATACCTAACACCTAGAAAAATTTTGGCCGGTTAATAAAATCTCACCTTGTATATATAAATGTTTTTTTGTATTTACTTGTTTTTTTTAACCTTATTTTGTAAGTGAACAATATTTTATTATAATTACAAGATTAGGTATTATATGCTAATTTGAAAACAGCTAAAGAACGAAACCATATAAATTCAAACAGAGAGATCAGCAGAATAAAAAACTCACAGCCTGAACAATGAGCAAGTTTCCAACTCTTCGGAAAGAAAATATTCCATTTGTTATTTATGTACATCTTAAGAAAGAAATTGAGCAATATTTATATATATTGGTATAGTGTCGTGATAGCCCGAATGCAGCGAACCTGTTTCAAATCTATAAGGCCATGTGGCCTTGTTCTAATGCTGGCGTGTGCCAATGAGTTTTTTCTGACTTAAGTGCATTAACTGTCACTGACTCCGTGCCTCGGAGAGCATGTTATGAAGTCGGTCCCGGTTGCTGTCAATAGATGGCGATCGTTACAATCCGCCAACCCGCATTGGAGTGCGTGGTGGATTTAAGGTTCAAGCCCCTACATCTTGAGGGGAACCCTAAGCCCCTGCAGTGGGGTATAAAGAGGGCTGATGGAATAGAATGCTATAGTTTTCATTGAAAAATGTTTCATTGAAATTTTAAGAAATTTAGATGTTTTGCACCTGCCAGGCGTCCCACAACAGCTCACTCATTTCTTTTTAACCCCCTATGAAGAAAGAGGGGTGTTATAAGTTTGACGTGTGTGTGTATCTGTGGCATTGTAGCTCCCAAACGGATGAACCAATTTGGATGCGGATTTTTTTATATGAAAGGTGAATTAGTCGGGAGTGTTCTTAGCTATGTTTGATGAAAATCAGTCCAAGATGGCCGCCGCCACAAAATAGCGAATCACATTTTTTTTCACTACTCCATCAATATGGGTAGCAAATGAAAGGGCTTGACTAGTAGCATAATGTTACACTATGTTGAAAGAGAATGAGGAATATTAACTAACGAAATAAAAACTTGAAAATCATTTTTTTTGTCTGATCATGCATGAATTAGTTTTTTTTATAATTTGGGTTCAAGTACAGTTAGCCGTTAGCCGATACCAATAATTTTTTGAAAGTATCTTCCCTTAGATTATATAAATGATGTATTTAAAATAAATACTAATTATTATTAACATCCAACTCAAAGTCAAAACGTCAAGCACTTTCAAACGGTCAAAGCTAACTAACAAACTCCGTACTTGTTTTTAGGGTTCCGTACCTAAAGGGTACCAAACCTTATAACTAAGACTCCGCTGGCCTTCTGCCCCGTCCGTCCGTCATTCATAGGGCTGTACCATCTGAACCGTAATAGGTAGACACTTGAAAGTTTCACAGGATATTTATTTTTATGGTCGGTATAACAGAAAATAATAAAAATGAAATGAAGTTAAACATTATAGGGGTCTCCATACAAGAAACGTGTTTTTCAAGACGTTTTTGGTGATTGGTGGTTGTGAGATCATTGCTTACACTTGAAATTTTCATGAAGTATATACTACTATGACCGCTAAAACAACAAATTAACAATATGATAATACAAAAATTTTGTTACATTTCCAGAAATTTGAATATTGTTTACTTTTAACAATAATTTGTAGTAAAAAACTTATTTATAGTCTATACCGTAAATTCGAATAGGCACATGTGAGCGCAATTGAGTGTGTGCATGGCATGCGTACATGGCATTTCTAAACTGTTCTTATTTCTAAAACTTTGTCTACAGCTCGAGGATTAAGGTCTTCAGTACCAAGGTCTTAAAGTTTTTGTGTTCCCAGACAGGATGTGGAGGAGCGACGGCGGGGACAAAGTACACTCAAAGAAAACGCTGCTTTAAGATGTTTTAGCGACGATTGTGGCATAGTGATGGGCTGAGAGTATATCGGCAATTTTGCGCAAGAATATTGAGTTATTTTTTAATTTTTTTTGGGTTGATAATATGTTTACAAGACATTAGTTCTTATTATTCTGTGTTTGTTATTGTTTCTATTAATCATTTAATCTTATAGAAAATTTCATTTAGTTATACTTGTGATTAGCTATGCAAAATGTAATTTTGTCAGATTTTGAGTTTTTGATACTATTTATAGCTGTAAGTTTACTTTGTAACAATAAATAATAGTAATGATAATAAAGATAACACCTGAGACATTCCACACAGCGCCATTTAGTCCTAAACTAGGCAAAGCTTGTAATCTGGGTACCAGACAATTGATATACATACCTAAATATTCTTTATAATATATTCATATACAAATACTTCACACCCAGCCACGGAACAAATAAACATGTTTATGCACACAAATATTTGTCCCATTCGGAAATCGAACATATAACAACTTATGCTTTTTAGCCGGGTTTTAAGGGCGTATTCATCATCATCAGCCCATTTTACCCCACTGCAGGAACCTCCCCCAGGGTGAGGAGGGGGTTTGGAGCTTAAATCCACCACGCTACTCCACTGCGGGTTGGGGATTGTAACGACCGCCATATATTGACAGCGTCCGGGACCGACTGCTTAACGTGCTCTCCGACGCACGGAGTCAGTGATAGTAAATGTACTTAAGTCAGAAAAAACTCATTGGTACACGCCCGGATTCGAACCATGGCCCTATGGCCTTATAAATTTGAGACAGGTTCGTTGCGCTCTGGGCTATCACAACGTATTAAAAGCGTATTAAGGGTACCTATATTAATTTGATTAGACCTGATCTGAAAAAAATATGCAACGAAATGCTCGCGCACCTTGAAACGGAGGGTAAATAGTATGAAGTGAGCCGTTAAAGGTGTTTAATATAATATAAATCTTACGCCAGCTAATTTCATTCAGCATAAGCCAAAGAAGTCCAAATATTAAAATCTTAGTAGTAGTACTAAAAAAAAGAAAGTAGTGAATTTCCTAAAAGTTATTATTCTGATGTACTACTTGCAACGCTAAAAACCTAATATTTAATAAGTTGATCCATTTAGATGCTATTTAAAAAGCATATTTGTATATTTTAACGACGTTCTTTACCGATTCTCACGTCATTTATGTTTGCGACATTTGACGTGGTTTATTTGGGAATTTATGCAGATTAAAGATTTTAAATGCAATCCAATTGCTAGATTAAACATTACTTTAAAAAATATAATCAATAATGTTTTTGTACTAATTCAAAATCCACTCAATCAATTAAAATCGTTTTTGAGTCACAAAAAAAAAACAAATCAAAGTTATTTAGGATTAACATACACATATACACGTACATACATACAAAAGTTACACTAAAAATGGTTGAATAGATTTAAGTCCTAAAAACGTTGAAATCTGATGTTCATTATTAGCGGGAAGTTAAAAAAACATAAAGTATCTAACCCGGGGATGAAAATATAAAAATAATTTATTTTCTCCCTATATTGGAGCATAACAATCCAGATAATTTTTATGTCTAACGATAGTCTATGGTACGTCGCAACGCTAGCGATACTTGTAGCTGATAACGAAGCCAATCACAACGCGCGGCCAGTGTTTTGTTACCGAAATATTAATGAGGATTTACTTTTTCCCGTTGTCTTATTTATGGAAGTTAAATGCACGGTTCAATATACTTTGCGTATGCGTGTAAGTTACAACTGTGCAGCAAATCCGTCGACCTTATCCGAGTTTCACACACGATTATGCAGTAAGCCTGTCAGGTGCACCATGTCCTTCCTCTTTCACATACAAACAGACTTGAGATTTGCGCACCGTAGCTAACAAACACGTAAATTTTGGCCTATACAGTGACGGATATGAACAACAGTTTTACTGGTGCGGTGGTTTTCAGTTATTATTTAAAACAAAGTTCAATATACATCTCTCAATTTTCTGTTTTTATTTAATAATGTTTTCTTTCATGTGATGTTGTGTGCTCGTCGAATAATGGCTAAAAATTTTCGAAAAAGTTCCACATTGAAATAATCCAATCGAGAATGGACTACAAAAAACTCAGCTTCATACATCTCTCCAATTAACTATACGTCATTCATTTCCTCAGCTTCCACCGCTGGCCGCCGTATCACTTCCAGGGAGACAGTTTTCCAAGTTATTCGACTTGTGGGTTACTAGCGCGTACGTGTTTTAATTTTTATAATGAACAGCGTGGATACGGCCGTTGCATAGAATCAATTTTTCCAAAGTATCTAAATGCGCATAGGAAAAATATTTTGTGGTAGGGTAAATAACGAGGGGAATGAGTTTAGATACGATATGTCACTATTGATATATTATTAGACGGATGCGGCATCACCTGCACATGGTCCACAAAAGTTTGTGACAAATCGTCACATGACTCTTTAGTCTTAACTCTTTTTTATAGCACTTCTTTGTTTTGGTTTATATGAAATTAGGCTCATACTTAGCTATGGTGACGACCGATTTATACGTACTGATTTATATCTATGTATGTTTGTTATTGCGATCCGAACTTAGTACTTTGAGGAGAGTAAAAATTGGCATAAACTTAATAAAAACGTATAAAAAGAATATATCCCATAAAGCATTTACTCTATTGAATAGACGTAACAATTTTATTTGAAAGCTTGAACGCGAATAGACATCTCCCGCGCCCCTCGAGTAAAATCCGAAGTGTCAGTGTTAAAGAAATCTGCGCTCGGAAAATTCTCAGAGGACATACACGTTGTGTATTCTATTTGCCTAATAAGCGGGGCGGCGGGGGCCGGGAGGGGCGCCACGTCATACATACAAATGTATGGGCCTTTCAACTCACACCCGGCAGGGAATTCTGAAGTCTTTGTGCCAAATCTTATCTAATACTTGCTCGTGATAAGAATTTTCATGTCGTTCGCGTAAAACGGCGAGTGCAAATTATATTACCAAATCTTTTGCTTGCAACTCGATCTGCGTGGTTCTTTCACGCGTTATTTAGTTTTTAATCTAATGCATGAAAAATGTTTACGTACATTTATTAAATATTAAGACAAACTATTTTTCTCAAGTGGCATCTATTTTGTGAAACACTGTTCTGGTTTGATTTACTTCTTACTTTTCAACTATCAAAACTAGCAGCGTAACAATTCATCCCTAATTATATCTTAGTGGTTAATGTTAATGATTCATTTTAGTGATTCATTTAAATGACTCATTTAAATGATTCATCATAATCTGTTAAATAGTGTCGGAGTTATAAGCGTTCAAAAAATAACACAAATAATCACAAAAACCAAACAAATCATCTTCTATGACAGATACACTCCGTTAGACTTTTATAATATTGCCTCATAGCAATTGCTTTATTGAACACAAAATATATTTTTGATAGCAATAAATTTCAATTTCATTGCTTATTGCAATATGTACAAAGCAAACAAACCAACATAGTATACTTTATTAACTATTTACCCTATGCACATAAAATTGCAGACTGCACTTAATCGGATTGTAGGTGTAATGTATGCTGAACCGGCGATAGGCTATCGTGCTCACATCTAGCGTGATTAACGAGTTGCTGATTGTAACGTGACGCGCGTACTAGTCCGGGAGCCCGTGACTAAAATACTCACTACTTTCTGAAACTAAAATTTTTGATGTCATAGTAATTATAGTCCTCATTCACAGAATGCAAGTCAGTCAACTACGTATGGGTGCGATAGAGCGGTGCCCTCGGTAAAAAACGAATATGTAAAAAGTTAAAAAAATATTTTCAAAAACCGTTCCTAACCGATTGATTTGAGACCTTAAATGCAGAACCAAAGGCCGCGGGTTCAATACCGGCCCGGGACAAAAATATTGTGTGCATGAGCATGTCTATTCGTTCCGTGTCTGGATGTTATATATCTATATTTATATTATAAAAAAAAATTATTATATATAAACTTGGTTAATAAGTACCTATTATACACGCTTTGCTTAGTTTAACTAGATGGCGGTGTGTGGGATGTAACAGGTTTATTATTATTATTAGTTTCTACATAAAAAAACGTATAATACTAGTCTATCGAATCAGGTGTTCAGCGAAGCATAAAATACAGGACGCGAAACTATTTCCTAAAATCTAGTCAGAGTCCTAGCACACTTATTAGTTATATGAAAAAATAGATTTTAATTTCTTTTACATAGTTATAACTGCATTACATCCCAACGCACGCACGCTCGCACACGTACCTTACTTGACTGACCTCAGTCCGTTAATGTTCACTGTAAATAGACACTATTATATTATTTAACATAAATTCAGCTTTTACCTTGTTAGTCGTGAGTATTCTTGGTCGCGAGCTCTCTATCTATAATACGAGTACATACACATGCGCATTATAAAAGCTTTTTTGAACCTACTTTGCTTTACGGAACTGAAATACGATAGGTTTGTTGAGTCCGATTGTTTTTCAAAAATATTGATTTCCTTGCTTTTCAAATATAAAATTTGCAGCTAGGGTTCCATACCCAAAGGGTACCAACGAAAAACCTATTACTAAGGCTCCGCTGTACGTCCGTTCGTCCGTCCATTTGTCACAGTGCTGTATCGTCTGAACCGTAATAAATAGGCACTTGAAATTTTCATGAAATATCTAGGTACTAATATAACCACTATAACAACAAATAATAAAAAGAAAATAAATTTAAAAATTAAAAGCGGTCCCTATATACCACAAACGTATTTTTTCGAATTTTTTGGTGATTGGTTGTTGTGAGATTATTGCTTACACTTCAAATTTTCATGGCATATATACTACTATGACCGCTACAACAAATTTAAAAAAAAAGATAAAATTCAAAGGGGGTCCCCATGCAAGGAACGTGTTTTTTATATTGTAGGGTGGTACGAAACCCTTCGTGTGCGAGTCAGATTCACACTTGGCCGGTTTTCAGAATATTTTTTAATAAAAAAATATATAAAGCAATTATCCAAAGCAATATTTTTATAAAAACTGGCCAAGTGAAAGTCAGACCAATATATAAAAAAAAACGTTTCTTGTATGGGAACCTACTTTAAATGTATTTTATTTCTATTATTTGTTATTATAGCGGCCATAGCACACTACGAACATTTTCAGTGTCCACCTATTACGGTTTAGACGATACAGCCCTGTGACAGACGGGCGAACGGACAGCAGAGCCTTCGGTTGCTCTCAGTACCCTTTGTGTACGGAACCCTAAAATTGATGTATGTACAAAAATGTTGAACGGATATGAATCTCTGGTTACAAAAGGTTTATAAACATTCTTAAACTTTTCATAACACCAGTTTTGTACATACTAAAAGACACCGAAATAATGTAAAATACGTGTTTTTATTATTGAAAATATTATTGAAATCCCTTCGTGTCACCGCCAACTAAGCCTTAAAAGATGTTACCTAGATACGAGTTTTCTTTTCATGAAAACTTTTCGGCACCATTTGAATAAAAAGGTTTATGACGTAAGACCATTAGCTAAAGGTCACGTTATGCGTTTAAAACTTTCCATTAACTGTTAACGCGTTTAAACTTTTGACGTTAACTCCGAAAGCGAATCATACACTCTCAACAAACGTTCGACCCATTACGAAGTTTGTCAAAGAAAGTAGCGCCGGAAAGGAAAGAAAAATCGGGCTAATAGATAGAGGGCGCGTTAAAAGCTCGATCGCGAGTGGGGTAGCAGTATGGCAGTGAATGGGGGCCGTGTGAGTGTTAGGGCAGTTTTTGCTCTCGTTTCATAGATTGCCAATGGCCGTAAACGAAAAGGCTTTTAATGACATTTATGTTATATGTAGATGGCGTTACGTTCGTACTTAAATTATAAAAAATGTGTCAAGCGCATACACGAAATATTACTAATTAATACTTTACTTTATTTACACTTCCGTATCACAAAACATGACTTTTTTGATAATACTGAAAGGGGTACTTCGGATGACAAGGTTAAGTATTCCACCATTGTAGAAACCATGAAAGCACGGATACACTCGGCTCGGTACGCTGGCGCTGCTATCAAATTTATTTACTCTATGGTGGAAACACTAACCGGAGATAAATTAATGGGGTTAGACCAAAATTGTCAAGTATTTAAGAAAATTCATATGAAATTGTCCCTGTGACGTCATATGGACAGTTGAGCTTATTCTGTTGCTTTACGCCGTAAAAAACAAAAAGCAAAAGTGAGTTCAAAGATTTAGATTAGTCATTATATCAAAGGAAACTGTGATCCTGATGTTTTAATTAAAATATTATGATTTTATTTACTCTTAGATAAATCAAATAATAAACATCTGTCGAGATAACGTCACAGTGACCTTTTATTACTCAAATTTCATTTAAAAAAACGAATATTAAAAAAAATTGCGTACTTTATTCTTTTATTTCAAGAGAGAAGTATAAATTGATCTATGTTTTCGGAAAAAATATAAAATTTATTATGTTAAAAATTTTGGTCACATTAACTCATATTGCGTAGGTACATAACCCCTTACTGGGCTGTGTAGACATATCTACTGCCCTTGGTGTATTATTGTTTGATGGTTAGGTACCTACTTCAAACTGATCAAGTAAAATGTCTACTTAAGTAAATACTAAAAATGTTCAAGTGACGCGATATTACGAGTGCTAAGATCGGCAAAGGAACCAGTCATGCATAGCTGTCCGTTCAGTACTATGGTATAATAAAAAAACAAAGTGCGAATCGAACTTGCACATGAAGGGTTCTGTACCAGCGTACAGTATTTAAAAAATGCGTTTCTTGTATGGGGCCCCTTTAATTATTAACTTTACTTCATTTTTAATATTTGATGTTATAGCGGCCATTACCAACACTGCGAAAATTTCAAATGTCTCCTTTTGACGGTTCAGATAACCCTGTGACTGACCGACGACGGATGGATAGCGGAGCTTTAGTAATAGAGTTTCCGTTGATACCCTTTGGGTACGGAAGAAATCACATCTTTTGTGTGATGCGAAAGTGTTAATAATTAATGCAATATAATAAACTAGCGACCTGTCCCGGCTTCGCACGGGTAGCAGAGCATATAAGCCGTAGTATTTTTTTCTTTCGTAGTGTCATATCAGCTGATTGCGTCAAACAGGTGGATTAAATTTAATTAGATTTATGTGTCACGTAATTTCATCCTACTTGGAGAATTTTCAAAGTATTTTATTTCCATTTTTGTAAATATTTGAAAAAGTAAAGAATATGTACTTACATAAAAACAGCGTACATAAGCGCGTTAAAAACGTGTAAAAATGAGTTAACTTCGAAGAAAAAAGGTAGTAGCGTAACGTATCATCGGTAAGTAAACAAATCATCAACTAAAATCAATCAAAACAAATTTTTGTCTTTTGCCGCCATTTCTATTGGAAAATCATAGATTATGAAGAGTGAACCGTATAGTTTAGATACGTATGTATAAAATGTTGGGAAACTATATGACTTAGGTGTAACTGATTATTTTTTAGTTTCTTTATTTAACCTATGCCATCTGTCTGTCTGTCACAGAGTATTTTTCAGTCAGAAACTAACGAAGTAAATTTTGTTTAAGGGTAAGTAAAGTTTATATCACATAACACTGATGATTTTCATTGCACTTCGTTCATTTCTTTACCGATAAGGCAAAGTGAGATAAAGTATCGGGTGCAGTTAGTACAAGCGCATATTCTAGTACTTATATTTAGTACCAATTACAGTTTAATGTATAATTGCTTTACTTAAATGGCGAAATATGTATTCACAGTATTAATTAAAATAGACATTGTAATTAAAACCATCAGTTTTGATTTTTTCAATTTATTGCACTACGTTCCCTTACATTACTCTATTCAATAGGCAGAATATAATCAAAGTTTCGCATGTCGCCTCTGTGACGACGACATCGTATATCTATTACCATACCATTGATTGACAGGCGGCAGGCTGTGTGTGAAGAACGTGTTATCAAATAGCTGCATTATTTTATTGTTACAAATCGATTATTCTGGTTTCGGTCAAAAAGATATGTTTTAAAGTATACAATAAAGTACGTAGTGTTAAAGTGTATAATCTGATTATCATGTAAGTGTCGATTTTTCGGATATATGTTGAAAATTTAATTAATATTACGTTAATTTGGATCGTTGTGGGTAGAACGAAAAATACATTGAACTCTTTATAATTAATACTACAACGATAAACTATTATCTGTACGACACATTCGAGTGCGCACCTCATTTTGCTATACTTTTTTTATTGTATGAAGTGTATTGAAATAGAAAATGCACCGTACGCCACCTTCGCAAATTACCCCTATGCATACTACAGCTTCCGAATCAGATATTCCCAAGCTAATATCCCAAGAAAATGACACGCCAATTACAACTAATATAACACAACGCAACAAACGGCGTCGTGTATCTGGTGAAACCGTCATGTATGAGGAATTCGGTACTTTCAAGTCAGAAATAAAATTATTACTTGAAAATTTCATTTCTTCCCAGAGCAACCGGCTAGTTGTTCTGGAGTCATATATTCAGGAACTCAAAGCGCAAAATACTTCGATTCACACATCTAACCAAGAAATTGAAAAATCCCTCAAATTCATGTCTGAGCAGATTAACACAATTGAGACAAAAATTAATAATTTAGAAGATGAACGCAAAAACATCACAATACATTTATCCGCTTTTGATGATAAACTTGAAATTTTTGAAAGAAACATGTTGAAAACAAGTGTCGAAATTAGGAATGTCCCGAAAAAAACCAAAGAATCGAAAGAAGATCTATATAGCTACATCCAGAAACTCATACATACTATGAACCTAAAGCTCCAGCAAAATGATATAAGAGATGTATACAGACTACCTAATAAATCGGAGAAGAAAAGTTCGTCTATTGTGGTGGAGGTTGCTACAGTTCTCTTAAAAACTCACTTCTTGGATAATGTTAAGAAATATAATCGTGATCATCTCCCCAATCAACTAAACTCGACACACCTTGGCATTGAGGATATAAAACAACCAATTTATTTGTCAGAACTTCTGACACCAAAATCGAAGCGGCTTCTTTTCCTTGCACGCGATTTCGCAAAATCCTTTGAATACCGCTACTGCTGGACTTCTAACGGCAAGATCTACTTGCGCAAACAAGATGGAGCTCCTTATATATTGATCAAACACGAAGCTCAGTTGGCGGAGATGAAGAATAAATCAGGCAAAGACGCTATATGACTGGATGATCAACTATGTCATGTATATCACAATCTTAATTTTCTTATAATTTTTTTTGTATTTATGAATTTAGTACAAGAATTAACCTTAATTCTATTTTTTGTATTTAAAACTAGCAATTTCTATAGCTTAAATTATTTTATTGATTATTGTTTACATTATATTGTTGCGCTGCTTACTTATGTTCAGTTCTTGTATTTTTATATACTTGTTTTTTACATTAACACAAAACTCACCATATGTTTGCAATACATACAACTAACACATTTAGCTATACATATAAAACTCTACACAAATAGAAAATATACTTATAAAACACAACATTTTAGAAACATGTCCATCTACATTCCACTTAAATATACCTACTTTCAATACAAAAACACTCTTAAATATTTTTTTGTGAAGTCTTTAATACGCGTAATGAATGGGTTCTTTATGAAAAATCACACTTTACTTGAGTTTATTTTTGTTATGCACATTGTTACATATTTAACACAAACAAATTTACAACTTTTGCTGCTACCTATAATAACTATAATAGACTCTATTATTGTATTTCTATTACACCCAAGTAACTCCATTCAGAAACAAATAGTTCTGCTACACTGCTTTCTTAAATCGCAGAATTATGATTAATGACAATTCAATAATAACAAAGGACTTGGATGATTTAAATGTATCGAATACTGTGGTTTGTTGTCCTGAAGACAGTCTCTCTTATATAGGTTCCCCAGCAAGAAAGCTGAAAATACTTACACAAAATATTAGAAGTATATCTAAAAATTTTGCAGGATTTCTCGTACTTTTATCTAGAATGAAAATAGAACCAGACATTATCATACTCACTGAATGCTGGCTTTCAAAAAATGTCTTAATTCCAGAAATTGAACATTATAAAAGTTTTTCAACTAATAATTTATACAATCAGAATGATGGCATAGTACTTTATGTTAAAAACCACATTAATTGCAACTCATATGAACCACAGTTCACAGAGGTCAATTGTTTTGTCTCTATAATTGATAACAATACAGCATTAATTTCTATTTACAGACCACCTTCGTTCCATAATATTGATAATTTTCTCTTTTCATTAGACAATGTATTAAAATCTTTAGATATGTACAAAAACCTAATTGTTACTGGAGACATAAACATAGATATAATTTCTGACAATCAAAATCATAACTCAACAAATTACTTAAATCTATTAGCATCCTATAGTCTACTCCCAGCCCATACATTCCCCACTAGAACAACCAGTTGCTTAGACCATATGATGCTTAAGACTAGGAAAGCTGCGACTACTTTAGTGATAAAAAATTCATTAACTGACCACGATTCTGTATTTTTAGTTTTAGATCTTAAACTACGTAATATCCACCCAAATCGAATCTTTAATAAAATAAATTATTCAGCTATTAACAGTGAAATAAAAAACACAAATTTTCAGCCAGTCCTTGATTCTGTAGATTGTAACATCGCAGCGACTTATTTAGTAAATACCATTTCCAATATCGTAAAGAAAAATACATTTCAATTAATTATATCAAAACGTAAGGCTCCAATAAAGCCTTGGATAACTCCTGGGCTAGTACGTTGCATGAGGAATAGGGATAAAATGCACGCTAAACTAAAAAAATCGCCTAATGATGACGTGTTAAAATGTACATACTACAGGTATCGAAATTTCTGCAATGATCTGTTAAAAAAGGTAAAACATCAATATGAGAGCTCTGAGTTACAACGAGCAGGTTCCACCAGTCTCAAAGAGACTTGGAAAGTTATTAATTCTATTACACACTATAAATCAAAGAAGAGTACATTTCAGGACCTAATGTCTTTTTCTGACTCTCAAATCACAACAGCCAACGCTGCAAATTCATATTTTACGACTATAGGCAAAAATTTAGCAAACCAAATCGCAACAGAAAATGCACTTCTTCTTCCTTCTCACCCCGACAAATTAAATTCACCGTCACATTCCTTTGTATTACTCAACACAGATGTTGCCGAGGTTTCGATGCTCATAACGTCACTTAAAACCAATAGTTCCACTGGATATGACCACATTTCCGCCAATGTTTTAAAACAAAATAAAGAAATTCTCACAGGTCTTATTGTACATATCTGCAATCTCTCTATTTCTTCAGGTAGATTCCCTAATGTATTTAAACACTCTATTGTTACCCCAGTTTATAAAAGTGGGGATAAAAATTTGCTCAAAAATTACCGCCCGATTTCTGTATTACCAACTTTGTCTAAAATTCTGGAACGCATTATTAACAAAAGACTTATAAATTATTTAGAATCATGTAATTTGTTATCCGCAAAACAATATGGTTTTCGCAAAGGTAAGTCTACGGCCGATGCAGTATTTGACCTTACTGACCATGTCGTTCGCGAGCTTGACGCTGGAAGGAAATGTTTAGCAATTTTTCTGGATCTCGCGAAGGCATTTGATACTGTATCTACGCCTATACTGATACGGAAATTAGAAAGTCTAGGAATCCGAGACCTACAGTTAAAGTTGTTTGAAGATTACCTCACAGACAGAATGCAGTGTGTAAAAGTTGGAAATTATGTTAGTAACCCACTCCAGGTCTCCCATGGAGTCCCCCAAGGAAGTGTTCTTGGGCCGACTCTTTTCCTGATCTACATCAATGATCTCTGTAACCTTAACACTAAAAATGGCACTATAATTTCTTACGCAGACGACACCTCGCTTATATTCTCGGGAAAAAGTTGGGAAGACGTATTCCAATATGCACAGATTGGTTTCAACAAAATTTCTATTTGGCTTCGCAACAATTTACTGAGTTTGAACACGGATAAAACTAAATATATGACATTCTCAATTTTGAAAAAATCCCAACCGCTACAGGATACACATAACATTATTTCACACTCACATTCCTGCTTAACTCCTATTACTTCCTCCGAGTGTCTATGTCCAAAATTAGAAAAGACAACTACTGTTAAATACTTGGGTATCGTATTGGACAACCAGCTTTCATTTCAGCCCTACATAAAATTATTATCTGGCCGAATACGCAAGTTAATAGCTATATTCAGGAGTATCCGTAATGTGGCAAATGATATGACTATCAAAATTTTATATTACGCCTTGTGTCAGTCCTTGTTGACTTACTGTATCGATTCTTGGGGAGGGGCTTCTAAAACATACTTACTACCACTTGAGAGAGCTCAGCGTGCTGTCTTAAAAGTCGGATACTCTCTACCCTATAATTACTCAACAGTTTCTTTGTACAAGGAATTCCAAATGTTATCTGTTAGAAAATTGTTTATTCTATCCTTAGTTCTAAAACAACACAGGCAAAACCCAGATAACTTAAAATCTTTAAATTTTAGTAAACGTCATCACTTAATATTCCGAGTTCCCAAATTCAAAACTTTTTTTGCACATAAATTTCATTGTTTTCTTGGTAGCCACTTATATAATAAAATAAATAAAGTCGCTCACTTTTTTCAAATGAATTCATTCAACTGCAAAATAACGGTCTCAAAATGGCTTCAAAATTTGACGTACACTCAGACTGAAGAACTTCTGTCTATCGTCAGGTAGAGTGTTTATGATTTATCGTGTTTGTAGCAATGTTATTCTGATACTTTTTATAGTTTTATACCTACGGATCCTAAATGAAATTTTATATATTTTAAGTTATACGTAGAGACACATTCATAAGTACGCACACAGACACATATGAACACACACACACACACACCTCCAAGCATATAAATACACACATACTCATACAACCATCGCACATTAACAACCATCACACTCTAGAATACAAACTGTATGATTTAGTCCTAAGAACGGAGAACACTGATGCCTATAATACAGGGCATCCTAGTTTAGGCATCAGCGATCTATCCAATTTTATTATATGTTTATGTGAACTATACATCTGAATTGTACAAGTTAGCATATGTTTCTTTTTGTGGAAATAAATTATTCTTTAACATTCTTTAACATCTTTAACATTCTATGACTCATTAGTACGGCTCATTTAGCCGCCTCGCGCGCACCTCGCACTGCTCACTTTTGCACACGTATGCACTGTTCGCGCCGTCTGTTACATAGTAATATTATTTCTATGTTTCTATGCGCCGCACTCGGCCTCTTGTCGCCCGATAGTTTTATTTCGTGATAATTCCTAAGATATTAATTTAATTTATATAATGTATGGGCAATCATAATCTTCATGAAATGCTAAAAGTAATTGACGTATTTAATTTACGTATACGTATAAATGGCTTTCCAACCATCTCTTCGTATAACACCACTTTTTCAAACACAAAAATAGATACAGTAAGCTATCCATAAAAGATAGACATATGCCATCGCAAACTTTTTTGTAGTCCTATACAAAAGGAACAATTCCTCCATACATTATTTTGTTATATCTCAAAACGATTAGGCAGCGTTTTCGATGAAAGTTCCCAGCCGGCTAGATTTTTTTCCAACTTCTTCAACAACAATCGTTATAATATTTCAACCAATTTCCACAAAAGATTACTAAATTTTATAGGTAAACCTTACTCTTGATCACTCTGTCCATTGGTGTCAATAATATGCTAATCCGTTCCGTAGTTTTTGAGTTTATCGTTTTCAGACAGACAGATAGACGCAGCGGGGGACTTTATTTTATAATATGTAATGATTATGTCAGCGTGTAACATATTTTTTTCATTAGTGAAGTACGGAGGCAAAGATCTACATATGAGTACTCTAATCTATGCTCTAGTATCCATCTAGTAACCACATTCGCGTGTCGAGCAAAAGCGACGTCTCAATATGTGCGCGCGCATGGAGCAGCAACAAAACTAATTAACAAGTTCCGCGGTACACGTCATCCGGCGATTTCGTTAGGGAACTGCTTATTTCGTTATTTTTCTAACTTCCTGCTGGGTCCCATTTTCTACGACTACACTATTTATTATGAAGCTCGTATAGATGACACGTGACCGGTAAAGAAATGTTTGATATTACGATAGTATCGAACCCTCGGCCGCTTTTTCAACAGCTTTAGAATAAACAGTTAACTTTATTGGGGAATTATGTGACTTATCACATTGTCTTCAGAAGTTTGAGACTTTTTTCATAATATTTGTAATAGCTAATAATACAAATAATATAGACACAGTGGGAAAATTTTAGTCGGTTCAACATTAGTCAGGGGGGCTGTTAACAGAAATAGTTACGAGTTAAAGAACTCTCCGAAAATTATCATTTTAGAAACTCAGAGCTTATTCGCCTATTTGCGATCAGTCAACTAGACATAAGCGTGTTACGGTGCGGCACCCTTACGGATGTTTAACAGTTTATACTGAAAATGAGATTTTTTTTCTAAAACCAAGTAAATATCAATCAGTTAACCACACCTTGGAGTTCGGCTCTGCAGCAGCCATACAAGAATACAATAAAATAATAGATTTTAAGCGATTTTCTATTTATTTATTTAGGTACATCTACAACATGCTGTAATAAACGCTTATAAAAAAGTATGATTCGGACTTATTTCTAATATGCATGTCAATTACAGATATACACAACGCTTGTAACAGACAACAAAATCAAAGAATTAACCAAATGTTACCTTTTACCTGCTTATATGCCTAATTTAAACTAATTAAATTTAGAATAAAAATGTTGTTAAATATTGTATTTTAAATTATTGCATTCAATAAACTCTTTGAAACACTAACAGAACATAACGTAAATTTCTCGGTTTTAATAATAATTTGTGTAGGTATCTGTTTTACATTCGGTAGCATAAATCTTATGTATTTGGTTTTTTTTGCATTTAAGTATAAATTACTCCCCTTGAACCATTCGGCGATCGTCATTCTGTTAACTTTCAATACTTAGGAAATATCATCAACAAACAATACTATCTCGTGATTATTTTTAACAAGGTAAGGCAAGCTTTTAACGTATACTAAAAATAAAAATGCACCATGATTTGAACCCTGCGAGATGCTCATTGTCATCGCAGATCCGGGTGACCTCTCTCCGCTTACATCGACCCTCTGAATTCTGTTACATAAATGCGACCTCAGAAGGCCGAGTACACGGTCTTTACCATTATAATGATATAGTTTCCCGACCGATGTATCATGTAATGTGCACATCTTCAACTTCGATTACCAACTAATTTGATAGGAGTTTTTTTGGAAGGAGCTAGAACGTTTAAATCTCGGAATACATAAAACTCAAGTAATAAGTAAGCTATGAAACAAAATCTGGATACGCCGGTGAAAATGGTAGCTAATCCATTGTGAAGTTATCACATACCTACGTATTAATAAAGACTATTAAAGTAATGTAAGGCTAAATTCTGACTAATTTGAAAAGTATGAACCTAATGCAATTAGGCTATCTCTTTAAGGTTTTAATGATTCAACAGTGCACGGTTGTTCTCGCATATTCTCGGCATGTTCATTGCAGTCAAAAAACAAAATTATAATTTTTCTAACAACCTTTTTCAAGTATACTGTCACGAAATTCATTGTATTTAAATCCAACAAAAAATAATCGCGTAGGATCTTAAACGAGTGTCGCAGCTTCGCTGCGGTGTCAGCAAATTTTTTAATTACTTTACGAGACGAAACGAATAAAAACAGAGCCCAGGGCTATGATGAATCCGCTCTAATTGGAATTATCTCGGACGCAAATTTGAGGCTTTGGATTTAAATAATGAGTGTTTTAACGAGGGCCCTAAGAGGATTGGTTTCGGTACAGCTTCTGAATCGCTGAAGGCCTCTGGGTAAGAGACACCTTTTACAAAATGCCATTGTACCTGATCGGCATTAGGATGGAATTAATCAGTTTTGGTATTTCGATAGAATCATTACAAATGGTAAAGTTTGTCTTTTCTTCACGTAGGTAGTAATAGAGCAATGGAACTACGTAATTTTTACAAAGAGATAGTTTGAAAGGACGGCGAGTAACCTGGGTTTGTTGTAACATGTAACATACCCAAGGAATACAAAATAATTATGATATTTTTTTTAGATTACTGTATTCATCTCTATTGCTCAGAAACGGTCGGAAGCGAAGGATTGAAATGGATTAAGGATAATTGGAATTGAAAAAATTTAAACAAAAAATGAAGCCGCTTTAAATTTCATTTTTTAATTATGCCACAGAAGATAATTTTTCATGCTTGTACACAAATAATTAATTACATACACTTGTAATTATTAACGTTCAACAGAGAAATACTATTTTTCATCAAAAGTACTATTCCCATTTTTCCTTATCATATCCCTACATTGTAAACTACAAACGCGCGGTACATGAAGCTCATATGCTAATGACGCCTAAAAATACGGCAGACTCAAAGTAAAATATGTCGGCAATTATACTAAACAGAAAATTAAATATGAAATCCTCTTTGTACGGCCGAGCGCATCGGCCGTGCGCCGCACCGTATGTGACGCGCGTTATGCAAGTTTATGCAATGCTATGCAAATACTGGAAAATAGACGAGTGCAGTCCCTCCACGTAACTTTTAGTTTTTTGTTCCTCTAATGTTTTTTTATACTAACTGCCCTGGTTGCCAGACTACAAAGTAAGATGCAAATAGTAAGTTGAAATCCGAAACAAACATTAATTAATGCAAGAAGCAGTGTTTTCGTGTGATTACTTTTTCCGTATCGATACCATAGAAAAACGAGTCGGTTAAAGATGCCATAAGGTATTTGTTCAGAGACGTGTCCCAATAATAATTACTTACACAACGATTATAAAAAAAAATATTACGCACACGTAAAGAGTTTTGTCTATATTTTATATCATTTTAGAAAGCGGTTACAATCGCTTTCACTTACATCATTAGTAGGTATGATTTCATGTCGATTTCAGAGTTTAGGCTATGATATCTGTCTTAAGTATGCAACATACTATATACTTGAAGGGGACAGCGTGTCCGCCTACATGCCAACTCTAACCTACTCAAATGCTCTGTGATCTATTCTGTTATATGCAAGTACTCGACATTAATCATAGACATTTTCCCATCAAGATTACGTCAGTAAGTTGCATGAAAAACAAGTGACTACAGCTGAATTACAAGACTACACCAAAACGCATAACAAAACATCTCAGATCAGTTTATAGTTGTATCTTGGGACATTTATCAATACTAATATTAAACAGAGGAAAAATTTGATTTTATTGTATATTTATTACGGATAAACTACAAACTACTTAACTGATTTTTAAAATTCTTTCACGTGCAGTAAGCTACATTATTAGCGAGTATCGTGGGCTATATTTTATTTTCAAACTAGCTTTTCGCCCGCGGCTCCGCTCGTGTGGACTACAGTTATAGCGGGACCGCTGTAATTTTTCACATAGATGTAGTTTATACGCTGGAAAATGATATAGACTACTTTTTATCCTGGAAAAAGGGGTTCCGGTACAACTGTGTAGTCCATGCTAGCAGAGCCTCAGGCAAAAAGCTAGTATTACAATAAAATTAATAAAAAGAATTGCTAGACAGCGCAATCGGGCCCAAACAGGCAGTGAGTACCTTACCAAATAGTAACTAAAATATTATAACCTTTTACATTTGATACTTTTATGCATTAATATTTTTTTTATAAAATTTTAATATTATCAATGCATATCAATGAACGTGAAATATTTTGTTTATATGGGAAAGAAACACGTTCTCTGATACGCGTAAGAAAATATACCCACAGTCGATGCATATAATTGATTTTTTTCCTTTAAAATCTAAACATAAAAGGGAAGTTGTTGAGAGGGCCCGGCCTCCGAATATTAGCAAAAAGTCATTAAAAGTGATGTGCCAGTTCATCACGGCACAGTTGCGGGAGAGGGACGGGGGGAGTTGCGGTCGTATTAAAGGAGAAGTTCGCTGTTTGTGCAGACCTTACTTATAAAAGTTCATTCATTTAACGGTTCCGCGCTCACGCCGCCGTCGCCGCGCCCACTGCCGAGCCAAAGATTATTTATAGGTAGAGGTGATATTTCGTTCATAAATAATTATAATATATGAATGGCTAATTTGAATTCTTATTGACGTTTCGTATTTCATTTATTGTGTTGACGTTTACATTTCGTGCATTTTATTGACGTTCATTTCACATGGCGCACTTTAATCTCTTTCTCACTTGCGTACTTCTTCTTATACATCTGCAATGTCGATATAATTTCTTTCAGCTTGTGGAATAAAGTATTTCACGCTCATGATTCAGTTTATTTTAAATCGGATGTAGGTACGGCCGATATCACGTTATACAATACCACTTGACGAACCGACCTAGAGATCTTCCCTTTTCAATACTCAATGTAAGCAAAAGTACATATATATTTTACACAGAATTACTTTAACGGCCTCCAGGGCCAGTGTCCACACCAAGGACACACCAGATATTTACTGTTGCCAAATAAAATTACACCCATATTTATCAAAAAACAACCCGTTTTTACTACTATAGTCTTTTCTGCGATAATTGTTCTTCGTGGAGCGATGTTTTCATCTCCTGGCGATATTTTTGTAAAAGTCTACCTCAGTATTGGAGGCGGACACTTTCACGGGAACTGCAATCTCGGCCTGGACTAAGATATTTTTTAACGTTTCTATATTTCTTATAAATATATGTACTTGAATATAAAACACTAAGATTGAGTATTAAAATGTATGAAGTGCAATTTTCATGCTGTTGAAATGGTCTTCAAGGTGGTTTGTTCCGATTATGAGTTTGCCAATAATTATGAAATTGTCCTCTAGAAAAACACAAAGAATACACAGAATAATTACACTTTTACAATGCAATACGACTGTTCTTAGTTCTAGCTAATATTAAACTTATAAACCGAAATCGTGCGTTTGTTCAGAGTGGAATTCTCCCTTTTTTAGGGTTCCGGAGCTAAATAGCAAAAAAGGAACTCTTATAGTTTCGCCATGTCCGTCCGTCTGTCTGTCTGTCTGTCTGTGGTTTTTCTCGGAAACTATTGGCAATATATAGATGAAATTTGGGAGGTAGGTGTAATCTATGAACCGCTACACAACGACGTAGTGAAATTAAGAAAAAAAAAATTTTGGAATAGGTCACCATACATGTAACTGAAGTACGAAAAAGAAATTCATCGTATATTAACGCGAAAGGTACCAAACGATAGGTCTTAAAAAATTATATCAAGATTTCAAACAATTTTTTTATTTAAGTCAACAGTTGTTGTGATATGCACTCCTAAAGTCCTAATTTTTATTAGAGTCATGTGTTCCCCTCTCTATCAGCTAAACCGTTGTTTTTGACGTGGAAACGTGGAAAGAAGACGTGGAAAAATTTTATGACAGGAGTATACATAGCGTAGCTAAAAAGAAAACTATCACAGCTAACTAGAGTGTGTTATGTAACGAGTAATTGATTAACTAATAAAATGTACTTTTATAAGTGTAGTTTTATAAGTATAATTTAGCCAATAAGCTAAAAGTAGATACATTTTATCTTTGTGATGTTATTGTAAAAGATAATTTAAAAAAAAACATTTTATGATCAAAAATACATTGTATTACTAGGTACTGTAAATTTACGTTTTCCTTTGCAGAGCTTCACAAACGATACTAAAAGTCAAAGGTTCACTGTAATAACATAAGTAATAAAAATTGTCTCTAGCTATCAGTGCACTCATGTTATTACTTTTCGGATTAGCCAGAGAGGATCGAGCGCCTTCTAAATATTTATACAAAAAAATGAAATATATTTATACAATAATTTTTAAATTACATAACAATAATGATTAATGGTTAAGTTCGATTAACGTCGCGCTCGTTTTTTTATATTGTATGGTGGTACGGAACCCTTCGTGTGCGAGTCCGATTCGTACTTGGCCGGTTTTTCAATACATTTGCGATTAAAATTAGATAAATAGCTCAAATGTTATAACGACGGGAGCTCCACATTTTGAGTAAGCAATAACTTTTGGCATAAAAATTAGTAAAAAAATAATTAATTTAATAATTAAATAATTACATTCAATTAAAAATAGCCTGGACCTAATTTAGGGTGCTTGGGTGCTTCTTTAGTGATGTTTATTAATATATTTTATAGCATAACAATATTTCGTCTGGGAAAAGAATGAATGGTTCACAAAATCGATCGGGATCTTATTCTAGTATTCGCGCAATTCGAAATTAAACAAATTGACTGTAAAAGCTTTTAATCGTTGACGTTTTCGGCGAAAAGTTTGGCAAAGTTTCAATTGTTAACGCGGAAATCGACTCGCGCTCGATTGCCTTCACTCGCTGTGATTAGCGGACATTCGCGGAATTCGGTTTGTAGAACCGAATAACCCATTTAGGATCTTAAACGGGTAGGCCTTTCATACAAAAAAGACGGTTCGGGCCGTGTCGCATCCTCGCTGTATTTCTGTATGAATATTTACATTTACAGAAAAAATATATGTAATAAGAGAGTATTGTCACAGAGGGGTATGTTTTTTTTATATATCTTGTTTAGTTGTTTAAGAATAAATTCCTGAAAAACACGATTTCCGTTAGTTCTTCTTTTTTTTAAATAATGAGGCGTAAATTCAAAATTAATGAGAATTTTAAAAAAGAACAGGACATACCGCCTTGGGGACATCCTTTCTTAATGACCCTGCAAATTTTGGTACCAATTCATACACATTTCAGGGGTGGAAACAGTAACAACCTGCAAGCTGTTTCGACGGGTATTTTATACGTATTTTTGGGAATTTGCTTTGTCATCTCTACCACTCAGGAACAGGTCGAGGAAGAGGGATTGAAACGGAGTTGGCGATGCCAATTCGAAGCCGCGGAGAGAAAGACTATCCCCTTAACATTGTGTCTTTGAGCGATGTTTTAGGGCTCTACTTCAAAGGTAATAAAACGGAACTTTAATAAGATCTGTTGTCTTGCGGTATGCCTGTTTGTCACCGACGACATTTAGCTCGAAAACCGCGTAACGTAGAAACTTAAAAATGATGTCATGATGTCAGGACTTGGTGAATGTCAAGTATTTGAACCGTCGAAGATTATGATATTTATTTTTCACCTCACTTTATTCTTTGAGACCACTGAGTAAAAATCAATTTTGTTCACTTAGTGAAGGAAAGTGTTTCGAATTTAGAACGCAACGGTTAAGCATTTCTATTTTCATTCGCTCACAAAACATTCAAAAACTCCTTAAAACAGTAAGTCTAATTTTTATTACATAAAAAATGATTTTACATGCTGCATTAAAGAAACTATTGAATTAATGATTACTTTGCGTCTTAAAACTTAATCTAATCGAAAATATCGTTTTATCAGTAAAAAAACATGAAACGCACTTTCCAAACACACAATAAAAAAACTAAATGGTCCAAGATAATCTAATTTTTCTATATTATTAAGTTGGTTTGTAAGTAAAAGTTTTGAATAATGAGTGAATCTAGAAGGAACATTATAGAAACACCAAAGCTACAAACAAGTTTTTAATGTTGGACTAAACTTTCTTCTTGAAAAGTCGCACGAAAAATATCCGAAAGCTTATAAGTTATTTATTAAATACGGTGTATATTTGTTTACTCACATTTTTATCGTCGCAATGCAATATCTCTATGGACATCCATATTTAGCCCTTACTTTATGTTTTTGTTGCCCTTGCACAGACTTTCTTTTTGAGTTACTTCCCCTAAGTTTAATGTTCGAACTGCTTACTCGTTTTTTGTGTTGTTATGAACCTATTTGTTTGTTTTATTTACTCAGAATACACCAGTGTGACAGGGAAAGTTTGACTAACCCAGAAGTGATGGGCCGGCATATTTGGATTACGGCCTTTTCCTCATCTTCAATTTGTAGTCAGCGATAGATAACGCCGAAAATAAAAATAAATATCCGACAGTAAAATTTTGGGACGCACAAAGTTTCCAATAAATAGAATGAAATTCTATTCCTATAGCAAAGGGAATCTCTCCATAAATTTAAAAGTTGCACTGAAGGTCATTACAATTAAAAGGAATAAGGTTTTAGAATAACCTTCCAAAATTTTGGTTTTACTATTTACGTATTTTCCAAATATTTACGAAAATTCATCTGACGTTGAAATTGTCCCTGTAACATCATCTATGGGCGGTTGAGTTTGCGCTGCTTTTCGAAGTAAAAAACCAAAGCTAAAACTAAATAAAGTATATTGAGATAAAGTCACTATGTCAAATGAAATTGTACTCGTCATGGATCAGTTAAAATATTATGACTTTATTTAAATGTAATAATAAACGAACTATAATGTACATAGTAAACATTTGTCCAGTTGACGTCACAGATATAATATTTTATTATATTCGTGCTTAGTCCGAGATAACTGAGTAGTACCGTTCCTTTAGGTGTTCTTCAACGCATATTTTTAGAGGCTGAAAATTAAAAATCTGCTCCTGGCAACACTGAATAGGTTGATCATTCGTTCTTTTGCGTTCTGTCAAACGCTTACGTTGCGATTTCATTTACAAATTTATTAAATCTAGAGGTAATTTCAGCTTAGTGTTTACAGTGTTTTATAATGCCTAAACATCGAACTAAAGATAAAAGTAGGCGTCGATCACTGGCAAAGATAAGAAAGTTGGAGAAAAAACTTAACAAGTATAAATCCAGAGTGGCATCATCCGAATCAGATGGATCAGATGAATCCATGCCCATGGAACTAACCGAGAATGAATGTATGTCAAAAATATTTGTTATTCCGTGATATTCTCTGTTTAGAAATCCTTTAATATATAATTTATGTTGCAATAGGGCGTGCGTTCTGTGTGACAGTACGCATTATTTTTGATAATCATTCTTAATGAATAATAATAAAAATTTTCTGTCGGGAGTGTCCTGATAATAATTTATGTTGCAATCTGGCGAGCGTTCTGTGTGACAGTACGCATTCTTTTCGATAATCATTCATATATGAATAATTATAAAAATTTACTGTCGGGAGTGTCCTGATAGTAATTTATGTTGCAATCTGGCGAGCGTTCTATGAGACAGTACGCATTCTTTTCAATAATCATTCTTAATGAATAATTATAAAAATTTACCATCGGGAGTGTCCTGATAGGTAATAGGTACCGTGGGTACCTACGCCAATGTTTAACAAATTATAAATAACTCTGAACGTAGGGGTATAGGCTTAGGAGTAGGTACTTAAATGTATATGCCAATTTCGTTTAAAGAATCTTTATAAGCATAATATTATTATTATTACCTAGTATTATCTTTTGTAATTTTATGGTAGCGACAAAGCATCAGTCAGTTATTAATGCTTCCAGTACTACACCCTTTGGAGGATGACATCCCCCAAAATGCATCTTCAGAAGTACCCGTGGGGTTCCTTAAAGACACACAAATGACGCAGGAGCGGCAAGAAATGGAGATTGAAGTTCTGGAAAGTGATGTATTAATGGCACTAGGTGAATCTCATCAGGTCGAGAAAATTTATGGGGATGAAGTTCATAAGGAACTATTGAAACGAACTCAAGACATCCTCGTGGAGGGTCTGTCTAATGACCAGGTTGCTGATTTATCAAAATCTTGTCTGATACCAAATAATTTAAAATTATTAGATGCTCCCAAGATTAATCCGGAGTTATTAGGTCTACTATCAGAACTCTCTAAGGCTAGAGATAGAAGGCTTGAAGAAAGACAACAAGAATTGGGTAGGGCCTCAGGTGCCATTTTAAAGGCAACTAACTTCCTTATGAAAAAAGAATTTGACAAAATTGAAACATTAAAATTGCTCGGCGATAGTGCTCGTATGCTGTGCAATTTGCACTTTAAGTATACAGATATAAGGCGCAAATTGATAGCTTCACATTTAGACAAAGATCTTCTTTCGGCTCTACATGATAATAAAAGAGACGAATTTCTATACAGCAACTTAAATGAACAGATTAAAACTACTTCAGCTATCAAGAGGGCTGCTAATACCCTAAAACTTAACACTTCGAAACAAACGATTACAAAAAAGAGACAATCGCTAGCTCAGTCAAAGAATTTTCAATATCCCCAACGCCTGGGGCCTCAACAGAGAGGGGCGTACAGGGGGACTTATTCCCCTCGACATTATCCAACTGCCAGAATGCGGGGCCGTTGGCATATGACAAGAGGAAGAGGCTTCCCACATCATCAACAATATCATGCCAAATACCCATAGAGGTAACTTTGTTTTCTGGTAGATTAAAATTTTTTTATAATTGTTGGGAAATAATCACAGATAATAAGATTATCCTCAAGTGGATAAAACATGGGTATAAGATTCCTTTTATTGCTTGCCCATATCAAAGTGGACCACCTAGCAATATTAATTATACTTCTGCTGAAAAGATGATCCTTACGTTAGAAATTAATAAATTACTCAAGCTTGGTGCTATCTCACAATGTTCTGCAGTACCCAACCAGTTCTTATCTAACATTTTTTCCATACCCAAAAAAGATGGCTCTCACAGATTCATTTTGAATTTAAAGTTGTTAAATAAGTTTTTGAATATTGAGCATTTTAAGTTAGAAGACATTCGTACCTTGTGTAAATTATTACAAAAGGAAGATTTCATGTGCACTATTGACTTAAAAAATGCCTACTACTTGGTACCAATCCATAGGGGTTATAAAAAATATTTGAGATTTATTTATGACAATAAGATCTATGAATTTAATTGTTTATGTTTCGGTTTAGCCACAGCTCCATTTGTGTTTACTAAATTATTAAGACCAATAATTCAATATCTGAGAAATAACGGTGTGAAAATAATGACTTATTTAGATGATATGATCTGCTTAGGATCATCTTTTGCAGAGTGCTTACTGAATACAAGAAAAACTTTAAATCTTTTAAAGTGTCTGGGTTTTATAATAAATTTTGAAAAAAGTACTTTAAAACCTTCAAAGGTTGTAGAATATTTAGGATTCATAATTAGTTCGGAAAATATGTCTCTCAGTCCTACATCAAGAAAATGTGTAAAATTACTAATCTACATAAATGAGTTTCTTGATTTGAATAAATGTACTATTCGAGAATTTGCTAAACTTTTGGGCAGTTTAGTATCAGTAAGTATGGCTGTTTCATTTGGGTTTGTGTACACTAAAATTTTAGAGAGAGAAAAGTATTTAGCATTGAAAAAATCTAATGGAAACTATGATTGTCAAATGTTTCTTAATGAACATATTAAAGAAGAATTGTTATGGTGGAAATCTCACATTATAAAAGCATCTAGCTCAATTAAACAATACAACTTCATTTTAGAGATTTTTTCGGATGCTTCAGGAACTGGTTGGGGTGCATTTTGTAATGGGGAAAGTACTAAAGGTTTATGGTCTGTCGAAGACAGAAAAAATCATATTAACTTTTTAGAATTATTAGCTGCATTTTTTGCATTGAGAAGTTTTGCTACTCAATTCAGACATTGTGAGATACTACTAAGAATAGACAATACCACTGCTATTTCTTATATCAATAAAATGGGTGGAGTGCAATATCCTAAGTTAAATAAATTAACTAAATCTATATGGCAGTGGTGTGAAATCAGAAATATATGGATATTTGCATCCTATATTAAATCCAAAGAGAATACAGATGCGGACCATGAGTCGCGCAACACAAATATTGATACAGAGTGGGAACTCTGTAATAAAGCTTTTAATTATATAATATCCAAATTTGGCTCACCAGACATTGATCTGTTTGCTTCTCGCATAAATGCCAAATGTAAAAAATATATTT
Source organism: Luffia ferchaultella (assembly GCA_949709985.1). NCBI lineage: Eukaryota > Metazoa > Arthropoda > Insecta > Lepidoptera > Psychidae > Luffia > Luffia ferchaultella. The sequence continues at coordinate 1,064,237 of OX453259.1, forward strand.
CATGGCATCGAGATCCCTTTGCTTGGGATATAGATGCTTTTACTATAAAGTGGGATAAGTTTTTTTTCTATGCTTTCCCACCATTCTGCCTTTTGTTAAGAGTGCTTCAAAAAATTAAGATTGACAAGGCTATAGGTATTATAATTTTTCCAATATGGCCTTCTCAACCATGGTTTCCCATATTAGAAAGTATGAAAATTTCAGAAGTTTTAATGTTTAAACCTTCCAATAAATTATTAATGTCTCCTTTCAGAACATCACATCCACTATGTGCCACACTTACCCTGGGGGCATGTATCTTATCAGGGAATCATTTAAAAAAAGAATGATATCTAATGATGCAATTGAAATAATGATGTCATCTTTATCTAAAAATACAGTCAGACAATATAGCTCATGTTTAAAAAATTGGTGGCAATTTTGCACCACAAACAATTTAGATGTTTTTACAGCATCAGTTCCACAGATAATTTCTTATTTAACAGCAATATTTGACAGTAAGGTGTCATACCAAACACTGAATTGTCATCGCTCAGCCCTATCTTTATTGATAGGGGAACATGTTGGAACTGATGATCGAATAAAACGTTGGTTTAAAGGGGTTTTTCGATTACGGCCTATTAAACCGAAATATAACATTGCATGGGAGCCTACAATAGTTTTAGGGTATATTGAACATTGGCATCCTATTGAAGAATTGTCTTTAGAAAAGCTCACAAAAAAGACCACAATGTTATTAGCTTTAGCTACGGGACAGAGAGTCCAAACTCTATTTTCTATTCAGATCGACAATGTAAAATTTTTTCAAGATAGTGTGGAAATAATAATAACGGAAAATTTGAAAACGTCTGCACCCGGTAGAAATCTACCCAAGATAATGTTGCCTTGCTTTCTAGATAATCCTCAGTTGTGTCCTGTGAAAACTCTACTGCACTATTTGCAGAGGACCAGTAATATTAGAAACACTGAAAAACATCTTTTCATAACATATAAAAAGCCCCATAAACGTGCTACTTGCCAAAGTTTAAGCAGATGGCTGAAACAAGTTATGTCTGAAAGTGGAATAGACACAAATGTTTTTTCAGCCCACTCTACACGCCATGCTTCAACATCGCGGGCCCGTAGAGAAGGTCTTACAATAGATTCAATCTTAAAAACAGTTGGATGGTCAACTCGCTCGAACACTTTCGCTAGATTTTATAACAGACCTTTGGCTTCAGAACATAATGATCATCATATGTTTGCAAGAAGTGTTTGTGTATCAAACAATATTAGTTGATTGTATCTGATAATTGCTTATTATTATTTTCTTTTGTTTTTTATTATTATTGTCTTTTTTATTATTGAAATCATAAAGAGGAACTAGTTTATCACTTTGTTGTTTGTATTTTTACCTTTTAATTTCTGAAATCGCAACTAGAAACCACATATAAAAATCTCTAAACATCTACTCAGTTATCTCGGACTAAGCACGAATATAATAAAAGGATTAAACGAACTTACCTGAAGTGAAGTTCTATCCTTATTATGTAAAGTGCTTAGTCCGAGATAGGTATATCCCACCCACCCAATAAGTTCCTTAACTTATTAACCCGTGTAATTAGATGATAGTGGTTCCTATAAACTCTGAAAGAAATGATCAACCTATTCAGTGTTGCCAGGAGCAGATTTTTAATTTTCAGCCTCTAAAAATATGCGTTGAAGAACACCTAAAGGAACGGTACTACTCAGTTATCTCGGACTAAGCACTTTACATAATAAGGATAGAACTTCACTTCAGGTAAGTTCGTTTAATCCTTTTATTCTCGAAAAAAAAATTATAAGAAAATCACACACTTAATTCTTTTTGTATAGAAGTAGCCTATATATTGATCTCTGTATTTTCAGAAAAAAAATATAAAAACTATGAGTTAAAAGTTTTGATCCCGCCCTGAGAAAAGTGTTTTTATTCAGTCGAGCAATGGATGACCCCCATTATAAAAAACGGAAATATGAAGAGGAAAAAAGTATGCGTCACCGGAAATTATAGTCCCTGTAACGTAATTATCTCGATCATTAAATCCTCTGGTGATAGTGAAACTAATAAAATCTTAATTCAGCATAGTACTTTTCTCAGAGCGGACATGCACAATTATTAAGAACCATTTAGACTGAGCTTTTTTATACTAGTTTTATTTATAATGTTTTTCACTATGGGGCTAGCACCCGACAATAAATAATATTACTATTATTTAAAAAAGCAGCAAACCCGCGCACAAAAAGCTAACCTAAAAGTTATCGGTGTTCCCTCCAATGAAATTCGAATTTTAAATTATCACCACGCCGACTCAGCGGGCGCCGCCGTTTCGTTTTAATAAAAAAAAAAGTGAGAAGCGAAAATTATACGAACACTCGCCAATTCCACCTAACTAGACTGATGAATGCTGATCTTTGAAATTTCCTTTAGTCGTTCTTCTTTTCCAGTTATGCTTTCTCTTAATGGGATTACGAAGGGCGAATGGCGACCTAACGAATGTAATAATGACTTTTAACTTAGATCGAATGTGAGCAGATACACAGCTTGGACGTGTGTTGTGGAGATATAGGGGGAGGTCTAAGTTCAATAGAGAACGTCTGGCAGCTGAGATCACTACACAGCGAGGGCACGAAAGGCGACCACACGCATTTCTTTTCGGTGCTGTAAAAATAACTAAAAATACACTAAAATTCTCCATAGTCGTTTTAACCCAATTTAATATGTTTATAGGAACTGTTATAGAATAATGAATGTATCTTGAAGATACTAGTATCTCATTTTAATGTTTTGTTTTGTCATTAGGACCTTGTGTATCCAGAAAATATTTCTTCCACCATAACAAATGATTAACAGTGCTTTGCGAAAGAGTTTTCGAACGGAAAAAAAACTGTTAAATCTACGTGACGCTTAGAATCGATGGGATGAGTTTGGAAAGGAAAACAAAGTTTCTTGGAAAAGTCAGGGCACTGCAAAACTCGCATTCATCATAGAGGTTTTTTTAGTATTGTTTACTTACTCTGAATTTAATATGAAGATGTGGAGTCAACTTTTAGTTGCAGCAGCGTTATATTTACGTTACTTCGAAATCAATAAAATGAAAAAATGTTTTATCCATAACGTTGAATTCTATAAGTATCACAACACGCATTTTGTGGAGGGAGACGACATTCATTGCTTTATTTTAATTTTTTTTTATTCCAAAAAAATATTTTCTTCATTTCCTGTCGCTTCACCACCATATTTCTGACGATTTTAATTATTTGATTTTTAATATACATAAACATTAACAAGTATTTCTCACATTTTAAGATTAATTATTTTTTGTACTTCAAACTATTTTGGATGACCCCACCCTACATTATTTTTACTGCCCCGCCGCTATGGAAATGCAGCATGATATACTATATCGATAATAAGTAAGCAGTATTATGTTATATTTGTTAAGATTTTCCTTGAGAAATTTCGTTCTTTTAACTTAGATATTTTTAAAGAAAATCTTGGATACACCAAAATCAAGAGAAGCTGCTGAAACATGACAATATTTCAATATTTCGAACAATTGGAAACGTTGATCGCCATTTCCAATATTTTTAATATAGTTCAATCACTTAACGTTTTTCCCTTGTGGATTAAATTTTTTTTACAATTTTCATATTTTTCTAGAAAGTTCCACATTGACCTTAAGCGTATCTTAATAGGTAAGTATCTCGACACAAATGTATAGTCCATGCGGGCGAAGACACGAGCGGAAAGTGAGTATGTAAGAAATGTACGCGTATTTATAATTTTGCTCTTTGCTCTACGGATTTGAGTTTTTGAGAATTGGAGTCCGAACACTTTGATAGCGCATATGTTTTAAAGCTATCATAATCCATGTGTGATAGAAGAAAATTGGATCGCAAGCCGGCAACTATCAGAACCTGAATTATGAAAATCGTTTAATTCTTCTTACACGCTACTTAAAGAGGAATCTTAATAACCATACAGTAAATTGCTCTATCAGCGACTAACTAACACTAACATAAAATTGCAAGACAAAATGTTTCTTACTGTTTCAGCGTGAAATGGTTCGTAACTGCAATAATTGGACACGTGTAGAGAATCGGTTCATATAGTTACATGCATGTCTCCACATCGATTATTAAAACTTCCCCGTCCTACTCCTATTCCGAAAAGTTCGGGAAGAAACAAATGACGAATCGACGAGATTTGAAATAAATTGAATTAAAAGGAAAATAAGGAAACTAGCAAAATCGTCTCTATATTCTGTATAAGTGAATTTAAAAAAAAACCATAATACCAAACCCTTCAAAGCTTCCTAACCACTTGAAATTTAGAAGTTTCGATACAAATCTTTATCAGTATTATTTCTAATTAACGCCCCTCTCGCAAAATCTGCGAGTTACAAAAGGCCCGCGAAATTTCATTAAAAACCTCCGAGTTTCAAAGCCGCCGGAATTACTCGGTAGAGAATTTCAGCAGATTATAAAACGACGTTAGAGCATGTGAGACAGAACTCGAAGTCGTAATTGCTTTACGCGTATCCTGAACTGCAACTAGTTCTTAGACTACGTGACAAAAGACTTTTTACAAGCGAACTTAGCTAAGTATTTATACTTGTTTTGGTGTGGAAAATAAACGAGTCGCGCCTCGTATAAGTTACGTGGGTCACTGTATATTTTGAAATATTCGAAATTTAAGGAAGGAACATAGCTTATTAATTTAAAGCTCAAGCAAGAGATAAACTGTACCTGTTTATGCGACGGTCACGTGACGGCAGACGCGCGAAAAATTAAATTATAAAAAAATTTAACTATTTTCGGGTGTCTTAAAACTTATATAGTGACCCACTATGTCGACGCTCGTGCATATAGAGAATTTGTAATATATTGCAGTAGCAGCTTTACCTTGCTGAATTTTAAACGCGAGTAAGATTTTGTAGCTTTATTTTAATTGTCTTTTGAATAAGAATCGTTTTCGTGTTTGCAGATATGGTTAAAATTACGTACCGATTATATTGTAAGGCATCTGTATTCGAATATTATTTTTGATTAAATTTTTCTCCCGTAAACGACCACGCCCGCGATAGATGCCAAATCGAATTCTATTACTTACTGGTCGATTGAGCATTGGTAAATAGTCAAGCTTACCGCTCCCCGTATACATATAGTTAGATGAGATTTCGATAATTAACTATCTTTATATAGATTAAGAATATAATGCATAGTACAAAATAACGTACAATGATATTGCTTCCAGTTTGTTCCTTGTCACACTGATCTTCAATCGTAGAAATGTAACGGGTCGATGGTGTTGTATTGCGTTACATCAAAACACGCCCAGCAATATATTGAAACATAACCGAAGAAACAACATATAGTATCTAGTATACCATTCATTCTACTTTGGATTACGTACACGTTTTTACAGTCCGCTTTAGACAAAGGACATTATAGCGTACCATAGACGACATTATTTTTTTCATTCCTGGCTTTGAATCAAGAGATCATTAAGGGTGCTAAAGCAATTAACGAGGTGCTAGTGTAATTGGTGCAATCAGTTGGGAACACGTTCCATGAGCGAGTCGAGTGGCGCCAAGTCGAGGACACTCTCCTAACGGCCGTTAGCGCGTTATAACCGATGTTATTGAAGTAGCTGTTGTTACAAAAATAAAAATCGTGTATGAAAAACATTTAACTACGTGATAACGATTTAGTGAAAATTAAAAATTATGTTTGTATTAATCTCTCCTAGCTATCTCTTTTATTTGAAATGTTATGACGTCAGATTGTTTTAATATTATTTATGTGGCTTTCTATTGAACCTAAATATTTTTTATTTACTTGTTGCCTTTGTTTTTTACTGTGGAAAGCAGTTTAATAAGCTCATCTCCATCCATATGATGTCACAGTAAAAATTTCAACGTCAGGTGAAATTTCATAAATATCTCACGGAAAAAATATATATTTTGAGAGGTTGTTCTTTTCAATTTTAATAACCATGAGCACAGCTTTAGTCCAAGTCGATTTAGCTAATTCAGCTGCTTTCCACAGTAAAAATAAACAAAATATTAAAATATTATGATTAGTCACTACGTACAATTCAATTTGATCCTCACGAATCAATAAAAACATTATACTTTATTTAAGATGATGCAAGTTATGAACTTTTATCCAAATGACGTCACGAAGATATTTCATTAACGAAATTTGGGACAAAAATAACTAAGAAAATGCGAACTAATTTTTTTATTGGTCCAATAAAAAAATGTATATTTTGAAATTGAACTTAATTTTTGGAATAAATTAAAAAATGATTAAGATTTTGGGCCAAGCCATTTTTCACTTACGTCCCCAGAACAAAAACAAAATATAGACGTAGTCTTTTTTTGTTTAAAAATCTGCGACTTGCGAGTTTGGCCCCCTCCTTTACCTTGCCCACAAGCTTCAAAATTCTGTTACTTATCACGTGCAACGACAAGCTAATTACATACGAAATATTGCCTTCCACTCCCGGGTATGTGTTAATGCTTAAGAAGAATGAAAACAAAATGATGCGAACCGTAGATACCGTACAAGCGAAGTCGCAGCAAAAGCTATAACTTATTAAAATGCTGGTTATCATAATTTATTCTCTGTTTAATAAAAAAAGAACGATTCTCATGTGTCTCGATATGAAATGGCGGGTGATTTAGTGGTTCGATATATTAAAAGCGCGCGAATAAATTGAAATGAACGGCGCGGCAGCGAAAAACGGCTCCTTTTAACCGTACAGTATAAGCTTTGTGGAAACAACACTCTCGCGATGCATTACTTTTCATTATTTAGCACTATTTTTCTTTTTTAAGCCACTGTTAAATAAACAGCCACTCGAAACACTAAATCATTCGCCATTTCATATCGAGATATATGAGAGGTTTTGCAAGGTTCCGCTGTATATCCGTCCGTGCATTCGTCCGTCTGTCAGATGGCTGTATCGTCTGAACCGTAATAGGTAGAAACGTGAAATCATCACAGAGTGGTACTATTGTGTCTGCTACGACAACAAATAATAAAAACAAATTAAGTTTTAAAATTAAAAGGGTAAGTAATACAAAAAACATATTTATATTTTTTCTATTTTTTTGGTGATTACTTGTGAGATCATTGCTTATACTTGAAATTTTCTTGAAGCATGTATTACTATGGTCGCTATAACTAACGACAAATAATAAAAATATAATAAAGTTAAAAATTATAGGGAGTCCCCACACAAGTAAAATGTTTTTATATTGTACGCTGGTACGGAAACCTTCACGTACGAGTCCAACTTGCATTGGTCGGTTTTTTCTTATAAAATTGTGTTATCAAACATTTCTGATAATGACTAGTTTTGTTTTGGACGTGCTTGGCTTGCTTTCCACGATTCGCGTCATTTTGTTTTCATTGTACTTAAATCGAGGCATGTTTATAAGATAAACACCTTTTATTCTACTCTTGAAAGTAGATGCCTAATTTTACTTCCAATATTGAATCGTAATTTTATTTATTTAATTGTGAAAGTTTTATCAAAATTAGATTCGGGGCGATCACAATTTTCTTAACAATGTTTTCCTTGTACTAAATCCACTCCGGTAGAGCAAATATGGTGTTTCTATTAGTATTTATATAGAGAAAAAAATTTAAAAAAAATGCTTCCAATAGTTAAGATTTCTTAAAATATAATATTGACTACTGTATTGCCTGTGACGAATAGACAGAGCACGGAGTCATGCATGTTGTGTCTGCACCTTTACTACTTAGGTACTACTTTAATAAAATATAAAAACTCTAAGTATTTCGGCTTTTATTGCAAACACTTAGTATAACATTCGCTACTAATGGCCCACGACTTCGCTCACAGACATACATGATTGAATCTTTTGAGGCGCATGTGTTCTCTTCTTTTTATCACTTCCTTCCTCTCTTTTTTTCGTCAATTCAACACAAAAAATCTGAAACAACATTCAGATAAAAAACAAATCTGCAATTATTATAAAAAAATATATTAAAAAAACGTTATTATAAAAAAATTAATTAATCGTTAATATTTATGATATACATAACATAAATTAATTCAAATGTTTTGGCACTTAGCAATTGTGTGCATCTCTATAGCTCGAGTGGTTATCGACGGTAGTCTAAAATTCTACCGCCCTGTCATTTCTGAGATAATCGTGCTTAAAAAACACGTATCCCCCGAGCTTGTTAAATAACATTGTATTTGAAAATTGTCGATATTAGTCCATAAAGGTGCACATCGTAATCGCCGCCCGGACATAAATCTGATGATTCCTTGGTGTGTACTAAATACGTTTAAAAGGACATAAACGCGTGCCACCTGTAGGTATTCCCCGAGTTAATTCGGTAGAGTGCCGACCCACGGCTGTCTCTCGTTGTTTCTCTACAGTTAACAGATTTCTTGCGGCGTGTGTAGTACGCAAAAATAAACCAATAGAGAGATAGTCGTCTTTCAAACGTGACAGAGATGCTATGTGACTTGAAAGGGAATACGATTACGGTTGCGTTGTAGGAAGCCTTAGGGTGTCGTTCATAAACCTTACTATATTGTTACGACATCTATTTCTGTAGAGTCAGCGAAACGCACATGCTGTTCTTTCTGCGTTTATTTCACTCCCCAACACTTTTCTGAAAAATACATGCATTCATTTCTTCATGAAACCTTCAAATCACTCTGACACTGACATATAGTTTATTTCTTCCTCAAACTTGACTTCACATCGTGGTCAACATTTACTCGACTAAAGGCTGACGCGTTATACATTCGCAAAGCTAACCGTTTTATCCAGAAAGATTTCATCAAAACCATATCAAAACAAAGAAAACTAGTGATGTCGATAATTGACAAATAGAATGTGTATATAACACGATATTACTTAATAGCGGCCTCCCGCGTGGACTGCATGTTTTTATTATTTCGGCTTTAACACTTTATCTCTGTCTCTTTCTTGCAAAACGATATTTAACATTATTTTAAATGGCCTGACGTAGGTACGCCGTGCGATATTGCTCTCTCTGTCTAACAGGTAATTTTAAACATTCATGACTTTGTTAATAATGATTTATTTTTTTAAATTCTTTCAATATATGATATAGTATTTAGAAAACTCTTCTTTTTTTTAATTTTCAACTAGCTTATTGTTGCTTAGAATACGTTTGTGGATTTTTATCACAATTAAATTTCGTCACTTTAGAAGATACAGAGGCAATGACATTACATATAGTTTTTAGGTAAACACGTTATACCTACCCACCCTTTCGGCGTGGAAAGCTCAAAGTAAGGTTTAAGCCTTACTTGTTGTCAATTTAAGCTCAGTTTTATTTAAAATATTCGTAATTTTTTTAAAGAATTTTAAATGCTTAAATGCTTAGAAATGCCAGAGATTTCTAATAATACCACACATAATTGGCTAAAAATATAATTAATATCCAGTTCGTTATAAGAACAGATATGTTTAAAATAATTAAAATTCATTTTTGATGTCGAATAAAATGTCAACACTGCCTGTTCAATATATATACAAATTTTCATTCACCTATCTCTAATGTGAAAAGTACAAGGGCAGACAGACAGGACAGATGGACAGATGGACACACGAACAAACTGATCGACACAATGGAATCCTTAAAAACCGTGACACCTTGGCAAATAAAAACAACACGTGCTAAACTTTCCACGAGAATCAGTTTATTGATATTACATCCAATAAAATAAAAATCAATTAACACTTTTCATATTAACGCGTTTTTGCGTTGATACGTGTTTATGAATGACAAATATTGGGAATATCAATAAAATTTTAATCCTTCATAATTTGGTATATCACGGAATAGATCTTTGAAATCATTTTAAACATAGCATCGTAAGTTTAAAAAGTCAAACCTTAAAGTCCCATACATGTATCACATAATTTGCCACATTTTCACGGATTTCTTGAGTTGCTGAAAGAAAACAATTTCGTAGAGGGTTATTGGCTCGGTTCGGTCGATTAGTCGCTGCGAGTCCATAGAGAAGCCAATGAAGTGGAATAATTAGGGGTCACGGGTCGGCAATCTCCAGCGATACGCATTACGCGGACTACCATTTGCGAAATGGTATGGAAGGTAATCGGACGGTTACGCTGAGTGTTGCGTAACAACCCACTTCGTTGTTCATATGAGATTTTTGCACCGAGCTAAGAAAGAAACATGTCTCAATAGAATATGTATGGACTAACAATAGAAGTGGGTAGAATCCTACACATCCTGCAGCCACGGGTCCGCAAGTGTCTGGTGAACAGATGTACTTCTTTTAGACTGATCGATAGGCCGAGTGGTCAGACACCTTAACTCTGGAGCCACGGGTCGTGGGTTCGATTCCCGCCCGAGACAAATATTTGTGTGCATGAACATGTCTATTTGTTCCGTGTCTCGGCGTAAAAAGTATTTACATAGGTATATATTATATAGAATATTTAAGTATGATATCAGTTGTCTAGTACCATATAATACAAGCATGATACTTGCTTACTTTGGGATTTCTTTTCCCGAAATAAGAATTATTCATCAGTTTAGGGAATCGAGCATCTCTCGACACAGCTATGATGCTCAGACAAAGGAACTCAATCTAGGCATGTAACATGTAACCATAGAGTAAATTAATTTGACAGCAGCGTTTGGTTTTAATCTGTTTTAATATGGTTTTAATAACCATAAATTTCAGTTCACAGTATCGAAGTGACATTGCGCAATTTTGGGGGGTTGATCCCGGCGCGCGGGTTTTCTCGGAGTTAACGAGCGGCGCGTGGGACCCATGCGCCCTGAAACTTGAACTAAAACTCGCCATCTTACACCAGCTAGCTATAGTATGAGTGGTTAGACGGTAAACGCAAAAGAGGGCTTCAAGTCAATTCTTACTTTTATGCATATACATATAACAACGCTGACTAGATAATTCACCAGTTTAAGGCATTACAGAACAAAAACAGTGTCAAGGGGGATTCTCTTACCCCATTCCAGACAGCCAATCATATCACTACAAAATTTTATTTCAGAGCACAATGCGCAATAGACTCCACGTCCAAACCAAAACGGCCTGCACGGGAGGTAAACGACATTTTTCAATGCTCATAAAAGAAAATGCGCATTTATCTTTTTAACCCCCGATGTTAAAAATTGTTATAGGTTTGAGGACTATGTCTGTTTGTGTGTCTGTATGTCTTTATGTGTGTCTGTCTGTAGTATCGTAGCTCTTAAGGGGACAAACTGATTTTAATGCACTTTTTAAAATAGAAACCAGATTAATTGGGGAGAATTTTTAGCTATATTTCTATCTGTCTGAGAGATCGTAGCTAACAAATGGAATAAGATATAAATCTCGCAGTCCCGCAACCTTTGCTCTGTGCATATACAGAAATAATGTGTCATTCCATAGTCCTGTTCCTCGAATGTGTCGTCTATATAATGAGTTGGTTGCCACTTGTGATGTGGATATATTTAATATTAATACTAGTAGATTTAAGCAGTGCATCCGCAAAACCCTGCTGTTTGATTGTAAAGAGAAAATATTAATGTAATTTATATAATATAGTTGATGTTTTAGTTTTATTTTGCTCATACTCATGCAACACTGAAAATGTTATGTTCACATATCTGATTGCAAATCTAGATTAAAGTAAATTGTTTTAAGTTGTGTTGGTGCTGTATTGATTGTAGTCTATTTTGTGAATTTATTAAATAAATAAAAAATAAAAAAATAAAAACTATTTTTATTTGAAGGTTGGTTTGATCTGTATCTTTATATTTCAAAAACAAGAATGAAAAATACAGTTTTTATTTTCAAATCGATTAACGTTTAAAGCCAAATGTTTATTTATAAGTAGGTTTAAAAGGAATGAAATTAAAATAAATTATAAATTTACAAATTAATAAACCTGTATTACTTCGAACTTTTTAAGTGCTGTTTTTTTGAGTTGGGAGTTTTGTCGATTTCATTTATATAATTTCATAGTTTCATATTTAGAAGTTTATACTAGAAAATTTGTTGCACATAAAAATAGAAATTGATTTAAAAATTACAATCTGTTTCCATCGATCGGGTTATGTTTAGTTTTTTTCTCTGTTATTTATGCACATATTAAATCCCAACTTGCAAAAATCCACTAGAAAAGTGTTTAAAAAACGACTTGGTCGTTTTTAACGCAAAAAATACATCCGGAGCTACGAGGTTTGAGAAATTACGAGTTAGCAAAAATTACAAAATTTAAAGAGAAAGTATTTTCCTGTAACTTTATTTTATGATTTTAATTTTGTTAAGGAGCAATCTTTTTATTTTGAAAATAATAATAGTGTGGGTCAGTACTCTTTTTATTTGTGAAATTCATAATATTTTTGTGTGTACCGTAGCAAAATATTCAGCAGGCTGTTAAGTGTTTTACTACCCCTTTATATTGAAATAACCGAGAGATGCGATGCGGTGGGGTACGCGCAATGCGAAAGTAAAATCATATTTGCTCTCAAATAAAGAGGCCGAAGAGACGCTTGCCACCGCGGCCGTGCTACGTACGCTGCTTGGGAGCACGTTCACGTTATATGAAACGTGAAGAATACGTGCTTTCCTAGATTTAGTAGAGCAAGTGTGGTAGCAAATTACTCAAATTTCATCCGTACCTTGTCGATCGACAGAGTCGAGCAAATCTGTAGGCAGCTTTACAAATTATACTTAATGTATTATTAAACATCTAACTACTACTGAAGTACCTAACCAGATAATAAAAAACGAGATATTCATATTATCTCCGAAGGCGCCTTTTGGAAAAAAAATGTTTGAATAGTGTTAACCATAATATAATTAGGTTACGCGGAAATATCAGTTTCGACTAAATTACGTATTCGTAAACAACCATGTCTAAAACAGATGCTAAATCGAACGATGACTGATATTAGTAAAGAAGAAGTTTTGCATAAAGTTCACGTTGTTTGAAAGGAACGATTGACTCGATTTTAAGAAAATGTGAAACTGATAAGTCGTGTCGTGTCTGGAAGCGGGATCGCGCCACGGCCTTCAGAAGGATGGTTATATTGCCCTTCCTGCAGTTTATTTAATTTTGTGAAAGGCATTACACGGAAAAAGCATGTTTCCAAGTGGCTGTTTTCTGAATCTACCTTGTATGCTTATGTATTGCTTGTTCAAACCACTATAATTTTGCAGAAGGAAGATAGACGCATAATATGATAAAATTCATTACAACATGTGATGTGTTTTTGGAAGTTAGCTATGGAAGACAGTCATGTGAAAGCATGGTGTGGTTAGAAATTACATAAAGAGCGGATGTGTATAAGAGAAGGGTCGGTACGAGTTTACCTAGCAAAATATCGTCTCAGACGCCAGACGTCCAATGCCAGACGTAGACTCTTTTCTAGATTTCCATGATGGTCTTAGCGCATCTGTAACCAACCACGGAAGCCCGAGACCTTGGCAAATCTCGCCACTCAAAAACATTTTTTCTCCAGCGGTTATCCGTTCTGCGAGTAATATAGCCTGTATTGTCACTTCAACTTAGGTACTATTTCAGTGATTCCAGTAGACAGTAAATTCTAACTCTTTTTTACCGCGACTGTACACTTTATATACGATCAAAAGTTGTCAATGTTGTGCTCAAATGGAGTTTACGGCTGTTGTAGAGCCATTGTGTAGTTTTTGAGAGTTTCTAAACATTGTGTACTAGTTGGATAACTCTTTTCGTAACAGTCTGAGTGACTATTATATAGATTGTTAGAGACCAAAACGAGTTAAAAAAAAGTATGAAGATAAAAATGCCGACATTGTAAAAAGGGCTAAAACTACCTAACACCTAAAGCTACGAGACTGCATTAAAGGACTGACAAATCCCGAAAAACCAAAAGAGGATCTAAAGGTGGTTTCAAGTGGTGAGCTTGTCTGTATGTTTGTGTTTCAAGTGGATAACCTCGGCTTCGCCCGTGAAAAGGTTTAATACTGTATCCGAATAAATTGCTTTCCAATCACCTCATCATATAATACCATTTTTAAACATAAAAATAGGTATAGTAAGCTATCCATAAAAGATAGACATATGCCATTGCGGATTTTTCTTTAGTCCTATAAAAGACAAACGATGCCTCCATTCATTATTTTGTTATATCTCAATGGGATTAGGCAGCGTTTTCAATGAAAGCTCCCAGTCGACAGTCCCAGTTTTTCGACGTCTTCAACAATAATCGTCATATTTCAAATAACTTGCACAAAACAGGTATAAATTATACTTATAAACCTTCCTCTTTAAGCACTCCGTCCATTGGTTCAACCACATGCCAATCCGTTCGGTAGTTTTTGAATTTATCGCGTTCAGACAGACAGACAGACACACAGACAGACGCGGCCGGGGACTTTATTTCATTATATGTAGCGATAGTAATTAAATATTATAAAATAAAGTAAATAATAATGAAGAAAGAATAATTTATTAGTTTAATATTCCAAGGAGCGACATTCATCTGTGCACGCGAGAGCAAACGTTTAATCCAATCATAAGTTTGAGCCGCTCCACCTCGACGACGAAGCAAAAATCACATAGCAAAAAGAAACTTCATTTGTGAGCGAAACTTTCCATTTATGTATAGGTACCTGCTTCACTTGTTGTAGTTATTTCAAAACGTATAACAAAATGATTTCTTTGTATTTTATTTAAAATAAATTATAAGTAGTTTATTTACTAATACAAATTCTCAATGTAAGATCATTTACAAAAAAAACATTTATTAACCTTTAGCTTAATAAACAAAAAAAGTAAAATTAAACATTTTAAAAATCCATTTCAAAGAAAGCGTTTTAAATTATAATTTAATTAGTTATTTGTAAAACAGCCCATTGGCCAATTGTTAGTTCCATCCTGCATACTACTTTTCTTCTACAACTCTATCCCCTTCTTATTTACTATTCCCATCTATCCCCTTCCACCTTCTTTTTCCTCTATAATTAATCTATCCTACGCACCCATTCCACTGCTCCTCTTTCCCTACTTTTCTCCAGCACATCTCCTATTTCTCTTTTTCTCTCCCACTCTCTCCCACCCTACATACTCCATGAAATGCTTTAAAAGTTCCTCTTCAGACATGTCTTTTATTTTCTATTCTCATCTGCTATCCAATACTTCGTGTCGTGGCAGCCGTGATGGTAGCGAACTCGCCACTTGTTTAAAAGATTGTTTGTGGTTTGAATGAGTTAAGTACATAATTATCACCGACTCGACTCAGTGCCTCGGAGAACACGTTAAGCCGTCGATCTCGGTTGCCATCATCAGATTTCAGTCGTTAAAATCCACCAACCCGCATTGGAGGAAGGTGGTGGATTAATCTCCAAGCACTCTCATCCCGAGGGGCAGCCTAAGCCATTGTAGTATGACATAATGGGCTAGTATGGTATCCAATACTTATTCTTCTCATCCAGATTCCCACAGCTTAATCTTGCCACCATCCTCTGACTTTCTTATTCCCCCCCCCCTCGCCCCCCGCCCGTTCTTAGCTACATTAGCCTCTTGTTAACCCTTATTCCTTATATCTTCTTTTATACCTTGTCTCTAGTATCCTACCGTACCCATTGCCCCTGCCTCTCTACCTCTCGTCCATCTATAAATATCTCTATATTTTCACCTTCTTAATTATTTATCAAATGTTCTTTGATAAGTAACTAAAAATATAATAATACAATAGTTCCGCAAGAACAGCTCAATAGTTCTTGAGCATTCAAACATTCCGTGTTGGTCATGGTTCACCTGCAAGTCCACCTCAATAATAATAATAATACATGAGACATCCCGCGCGGGGCCATCTAGTCCCAAAGTAAGCAAGTATTATGCTTGTGTGCTTGTATTATGGGTTACTAGACAACTGATGTACATACTTAAGTAATCTTTTTTTTAAATAATATATAAATATTTTACACGCAGACCCAAAACGAAATAAATATATTCATGCTCACAAATAGTTGTCCCGGGTGGGAATCGAACTCAGACCCTTGGCTCCGCAGTTAAGGTCTCTAACCACTCGGCCAATCGTTCAGTCAATGATAGGTAGATTGAAATCATGAGATTAATATTACCGATGGTCCCCACCTATAACTTTTACTTTTTAACTTCACACCATTATAGTTTTATAATAAATATACACCCCTATGGTTTATACTACCTAATAATGTTCTAAATATTTATGTTACCTATCTACTGAACCTGACTTTTTGTTTGTGTTATGTTTTATATATTTTTTAACCTTCTTATGCAGTTTTTCCTTTCATTAAAACTCGAATGAAATTATTTTAGTACTAAGGATGAGCCGAGTTATAAAGCAGTAGGGCCGGAAGCGGCGTGTGCACATAAATCGCGAATCTCTACGGCTGGACCAATTAGCTCAAGATGGTGCCCAGCCGTCTCGCGGGTGAACGTATCGCACAGCAGTGCACCAATAACTATCACTAGTTATAATATTAGTAAGTTGATCACTGACTAGACTGAGTAGACTAAACCATCACTAGATTCGTATCGATGTATCGAAGTATCGATTCGATGGTGAAAGTCAGTGTCAAAACGGTAAAGATTGAAAGAAGCTAACATAGGTTATTTTTGAATCGAGGATACCAAGTACAATGATTTTCTTTATACGCATAATCTTATTAGAACCTATTTATTTCAAATCATTATGTACTATTTTCCTCATAGGGGTCGGGTACAAGATTATTTTTGTCGCGTGTGGCATTGAACGATTGAATTATATTCGATTACAGATCGATAACAATAATAACCGACTTTTGACCAAGGGGCTGCGCTCCGTTTTCAATATTTAATTCTCGTCGGAAATACACTATTTTACCCCCTTCTTGGCGAACAATCTACTATTATCATCGATTTCATGAAACTAAACTAAATCACTCTTTAACTAGTGTAGTACAAACACATAATTTCAATATTTAAAATTTATGTAGATTTGGTTATCTTAGGCATGAACAGTTTCAAGTTCTATCTGGTGCGCTCAGTTTTTAAGGAAAGGGCCCAAAGGCGTTAATTGCTTTAACAGTAATTAACATGATTTAGGATTTGAATATTTTAGTCTTATTAATTACCTTTACATATGTTGCTTTATTAAGTGCCTTGTGCTTAATTTATAGTATAAGTATCATTATATGTAATATAGTCATTGAAATATAGTAGATTAGAAAGCACAATTTAAAATATTAACAATTCGTAAAGACCCTTTTCTTTACAAAATTAAGCAAATTTTTGTTTCAAAACTAAATTCCAAATTTTGATAGTAAGTATATACATTAGTTGTTAGAATGGTTAGTGTTTTCAAGTTCCAAAATATAAATCTTTTGTTTGGTGCAGGCCTCCTCTAAGTTCTTCCACGGTTCTGTCCTTGTTCAAGTTCATGCACTCCTTCCCGGAAATCTCTTTTAAGTCAAAATTCTATTCGGCTTTTGACATAAAAGAGAACCAACGTATCTTTTGTTTGGTGGTCCCTACTATGGTGTAGTTTGTATTTTCTATCAAATATCAGAGCGTGATATATGTCCTGCCTGTTTTTACTTTAGTTTTAGGGCTTGTGTGAATGCGTCCGTTATATTTGTTTTTTAAAATGTTTTAGTTTTTCTGTTTCAATTTAATTGTTAAAATCGAATTTGGCTGGCGTGCAGTAAACTAGGTAGGAGACAAGTATGAATCTAATAGTAGAATCACCAATTTGTGGTCGCTAATATTAGTAACACCATACTATCCAGTCCATTAATGCCCCACAGCAGGGGCTTAGGCCTACCTTCGAAATGTGGGGACTTGGAGCTTAATCCACCACGCTGCTCTAATGCGAGTTGGTGGAATATAACCGGGACCGATGGCTTAACATGCTCTCCGAGGCATAGAGTCAGTGATCGTTATTTACATAAGTTAGAAAACTTCATTGCTACATGCCCTGGGATTCGAACCACGGCCTTCTAAACAAGGAGCAAGCTCGCTGCCACTCGGCTATTATGACATTATAAATAGTTATTCGTGTCGTATTCGAGTCGTGATAGCCCAGAGCGCAACGAGCCTGTCTCAAATTTGGCCCCATCGGGCCATGGTTCGAATCCGGGCGTGTACCAATGAGTTTTTCTGACTTAAGTACACAATATCACTGACACCGTGCTTCGGAGGGCACGTTAAGCAGTCGGTCCCGGACGCTGTCAATAGATGGCGGTCGTTAAGTTCCCAACCCGCAGTGGAGCAGCGTGGTGGACTTAAGCTCCAAGCCCCCCTCCTCACCCTGGGGGAGGCCTAAGCCCCTGCAGTGGGGTAAAAATGGGCTGATGATGATGATGATGATGAAATAGTTATTAACAAAATATAATTAATATCCCCTTACATAACAAAAGGTGTTTTGTGGCTGCATCAACTCCACAGCGCCAGCGCAGCGGTACAAACAATCACAACGCCGCGGCCATTTTTGCAACACAACGGATCTTCAGTCAGGCGGATAAAAGGTCGGCGTAAACATCTATATATTCCATCCATTTTTCATTATTCACAGCACCATCTGATCCCAAACTAAGCAAAGCTTGTATTGTGAGTACCAGACAACTGATATACATACTTAAATGTGTGTATATACATATTTTGCACCCAGACAGGGAACAAATAGACATGTTCATGCACACAAATATTTGTCATGGGCGGGAATCGAACCCGCGACCCTTGGCTCCGCAGTTAGAGTCTCTAACCACTCGGCCAAGCGGTCAGTCAATCTCTCTGCTAACACTCTAATGAATTTCTGCTAATGAATCATCATACCTATCACTTTATTTTTGATATTTCAATTTAAACAATTAATGTAGCTTCGAATTTCGTCAGTAATATCTTTAATAATGAATTCATAAATATTTATTATTTAATTAATATTTTAGCATGAATTTATTTTATTATTGATTAATATTAATATTTCCTCGTTACGAATTTTTATTGAAGTAATTGTTGGGGGGGAAAAAAGATTGCTCATTAAATTTGATTGGATTCCCTGAAAATGAAAAGGGCTAGAATGACTGAACCATTGAATATAAAAAGACTTACTAACTTGAGAACGTCAGTGAGTTTATGAAGGTTGATGATTTCTCTGTTGATAGCTGTACACTGTTTCTGGTCGTCACACGGAATCCCGAGGTGGTAACTATATCACAGCTTCATCGATAAAAAATAAAATCATTTAGATTCAGCACAGATTCTGTACAATTATTTCTAGACAGTTTTAATTGAGGCCGCTTCCTACATCCCAATGGAGCTGATAGCGATATAACATTGATAATAAATCTTGGATCGACGTAGGGAGGGATATAGCAAGTGAGCTGGTTTGTGCACCCCATTGTGTCGGGGCAGTACATCACCGATCCAGCCAACAAAGCGCAGTGTTAGTCGCTCGTGTTAGCCTCCAGGTATATTGATCGGTGTACACTTTGGATCTTTATCATATTTGCTATAACAGAATAATAAAGGTCTTGACATAGTTAATAAAATCTTAAAATATTATAACGTATACTAGTAGATTGGTAAACCTATAGTACAGAAGACTGAAGAAATTTTAAATTACGTCGGAAACTCGTGTAAAAGTAAATCAAAAACACAGAACATAATATCTAAGATTAAAGTTGTTATGTTTTTACTAAATTCAATAATAATTGTTCACAGACGGCAAGTCTGCGATCGCAAGTAGTTAATACAAATATGAATGACCATTTATTTATTACACCATAGCTGCTTGCGCACACTTGGTTGCGTCATATTGTTTCTTGTATGGGGACCGCCTTTAATTTTTAACTTTATTTTATTTTTGTTGTTTGTTGTTATAGCGGTCACAGTAATATACACTCTGTGAAAACTTCAAGTGTCTATCTATTATGGTTCAGACAATACAACCCTGTGACAGGCGGATCCAGATCCAGATGGACAGACAGCGGAAGCTTAGTAACAGGGTTTTCGTTGTTACACACGTTATAAAGAAAGAGTATTATTTAAAAAAATATATTACGTAAAGTTGAACTTGAAGAAATGCCCTCATAATATCTTTTGTTAGTGTTGGGATATACTTTCGATATGAGTTTATACAAATGCAGTATATTTATATAGGAAGAAAACGTTCAATAATTAATACGATAGGATTCTATTTTGTAATTTAACAACCGATCGGCCAAAATAACATTTTTATCGTGATCATCAGAAATAAAAACGTTACAATTTAGACGTTTTGAAAAATATTGCGAGTTGCGAGCACAAAAGTTGTACAATTTTTATCAGTGACATGAATGGATGGCGGCGACTTTTTTATTTGTTGTTCACGAGCCAGTGATCATAGGCAGAGGGAGAGCGCGTCAAAAACGAAAAACGTCAGATTGCGTTTATCAAAATAAAACACATTCGATATTTACCTTTGTCGTTATGGTTTTGATAACGTTTCTAAACATTTAACGGTTTTGTTGTGAATCCTGATCAGTGTTACGACATTGTAAAATTATGTCTGTCTAAAGTGACGTCATTGGAGAAACGGCGAGTAATTGTGTATGCCTACTTAAAACAAATCTAGTTTTTAATAAGAAAAACGGGTTTTAACTGTTACATATAGTTGTATATGCTAGTGTAAAATATTACTAGTGTAAAATATAAAGGAATTAATCTAAACTATGAGCAACGGATGAGGTACCGTGTAGTCGACATTCCGACCTGGGGAATGTTGGCAGCTGCGGTGTATTTTCGGCAATGAATATATACGCACCGACATTCTCGATAATACCGATCAGGCGGTCGCTGAATTCCGTGACGGCGATCGCTATTCAATATCACCATAAAAGCAGGACATGTTTTTAATAGAACAATTTGATCTAAAATATCTGTTCCATTACATGGAAGACATCATCAGAAAATGAATGTGTCGCTAATCACCAATTAGTACTTGAATCCAAAAATAAAATGGCAATTTTCATTGCGGCATTTGCAATGAGCGCGTTTACGTAACAAACTAACAACATAAGAACAACATACTACACTTTTTGAATTTTGGAAATATAACGATTATTACCGGCGATATAACCAATTAAAGACTGTGTATTTACGTTCATGTTCATGACGTCACTCGGTGTTCGCTACGTAGAAATGAACCATTTTCGTCCATAGCAATGTAACCGAATGACGTCATGGCACGATTTACTTCAAAAGTTTATATCTCCGGTATTTTTGTAGATATTAGTCAAATTCTTTAACTTATTAGTTTTTCTTAATAAATATAACATATTTCTATACAAAAACAAAAATCACAAGACGTGCTCTTTGGCCCAAGTTATTAGTACGTGACTATATGGTGGCTCAAACTGAAACATTAATATTTCATTGAAAAGATCGTTCTTTTTGAAAATTGTTAGCAGCATCTGATATAACAACAAATAATGAAAATAAAATAAAGCTAAAAATCAAAGAGAGTCCTTATACAAGAAACGTATTGTTTTCGAATTTTTTGGTGATTGTGGTTCTTAGATCAAAGCTCATACTTGAAATGTTCATAGAGTATGTACTTACTAGTATGGTCGCTATAACAAAAAATTATACAATTTTTTTTATAATGTACAGAATTGCACAGAAAGATTGTACAGAACCCTTCATGTGCGAATCCGACTCACACTTTGCCGGTTTTTCAATATACTAGCTGTACAAAAGTTTTAGAAACTAGTAGACTTAGTTATTAAACTACTTTGGTTCTGAGAAGCGTATTTTAACTTTTTAAATAAATATTCCAATCATGAATTGACGTGTCCATTTAAAGTGCAGAACTGGGAGCAACGGTGCGCGCGAATGATAACACAACAAACTGACACATTCACTTTTAAATGTAGGGTTTTGTGATTTTTTTATATTGCAGTTTTATGTGTAAATATTTTTACACACAGACTAGCTTTCCGCCTGGGGCTTCGCTCGCGGACTACAATGCTGTACCAGTACCCCTTTTCTATAAAAGTATTCTATGTCACTCTTCAACTTTCAAACAATATATAAAATAACCCCCTTTTCATGCCTGCAAAGTTTCAGTTCAGCCGTTTCAGAGATTAGACGGAACAGAAGACAGATAAACAGACAAATGAAACAAAATTTATGCTACTCCTGACAACATTTTCTTCATATCTGCAAAATTTCATTTAAATATGACTAAAGCGTTTCGAAGATTTACTCGGAAAAACAGACAGATAGACAAACAACATACAAAAAGTAGCATGTGTCACTCCTAGTAACCTCTTTTTCGTGTGTGCAAAGTTTTATTGGAATTAGTTTAGTAGTTTTTGAGTTTATTCGTTACAAACATACAAAAACACAAATCTGTCCTCTTTTTAATATTAAGTATAGAACACCTTGTTAAATCAGCAATCTTGAAAGAAAATCTAACAATAATAATAATTAAACATATAAACTTTAAGGTACGTCATTGCATCGTATTGTTAGGCCCTGAATTGGTGAAATTTTTAAATAATTTAAATCCTGGACGATTATTTCTATTCATATATTTATGTGGCAATATAATACATAGCTCAATTGTATTAAATGTTCTGATTTACTTTAATTTCTTTTACAAAGTTCTCAAGAACAAACGAAAAAATCACAAAATTTGGTGAACGGTTCCTTTTTAAAGAAACCTTTTTAGGATCACTTCGTTGTCTCTCTGTCTTCCAAGGCCTTTTTGCTCAGGGACACTATCTAGACATATATACACATATGACCAAAGAAAATATATTTTCATTAGTAAAGTTTTCACACCTCTAAAGGGATTCACAACTTTATGTCAAAGAACATCAAGATCCCGCGTTCGCCTTGTCGCCGCCATTTGTCACGTGCACCGAAAGGGGTGTATTTTTATAGAATACGTAATTCTATTTGACTTCATACGCGATGTCCATATTTGCCGAAGACTTCACGTCCTACATGCAAAGAGCACGCACCGTGTCCGTTGTTACAAACGGCACGAAATGTATTTGTATAGTAAAAAATAATTATATCATTACGCACATATTCTCTATGTTGACAATCGACACTTTTTTTAAAAACAAACAGCGACCAATCAAAAATGTGGGAGGTTTCTAGAAAGCAGTACTTCTAAACCCTGCAATATAAGGTGAACTTCAGATTGTTTCAGAATGGAATGTTCACTAAAGCTCTCTAAAGAACAAAATAACTAATTATTGTAGTTGACTGCTGACAGATAAAGTGCGGATTTTCTGAGAAATGGATAATAAGTACTATAATAATAATACGTGGGACATCCCACACAGCGCAGATCCAGATTTGCAATCAGATATGCGAAGATGACATTATCAGTTTTACATGAGTACGATCAAAGTATAACTAAAGACAGCAACTATGTTCTAATACAAATAATTATATTAAAATTTTCTCTTTACAATTAAACTTGTATCATAAAAAAATATTTAATCTACTAGTATCAATATTAAAGATATCCACATCACAAATGGCAACCAACCCTTTATGTAGAAGACACATTCGAGGAACAGGACTGTGAAATGACACATTATTTTTGAATACGCACAGAATAAGAATCAATAAATTGTAATTGTGATATAAAACAAGTGCAAATGTAAATATTCTTAATAATATATAAAATATTACAAGCGTGTAGTCCATGAAGCCGCGGGCGAATCGAATGATGGCGTCAACTTTTGTGTCAGCAGGTCTACTTACATCATGGTACAATGGATATGCGCAATCTCTAACGAAACAGGTCTCAGTAAATAAAGGGAGACATCGATTGATCGATATATTTTTTCCTTGCTTTTTGACTGCTCATACAGTCTGCATGTAAGTCTGTCTATTGAATACTTTGACGGAATTAATGCTACGTTTCTACATTTCTTTTTATTAAATCATTTTTGTGCTAGAATTCTACATGATTTACATGATAGTAGATTGGCTAATCGACGAGGAAATGTAGCTGTTGTACTAGAGACCGCACTTCTTTCAAACTTGTGTGACCCATGCAACATGCAAGCTCTAGTGCCATGACAATGGGACATGTCACTGCATAGTAACACCGACTTGAGTATTTAGAACGTACCATATAAAATTAATGTATCTTTTTATCAAATCTTAATGTTTCCTGATCAAAATTTTATAATTGAATTTTTTAATGTACTATCACTTTATTCCGATTTGGAGCACATTCACTAAACACCCCAAAGACATCGCTGAGTTAGGTATATTCAATTTTTTTTTTGTTTTTGAGGGACAATTAATATCACACCCTTAAAAGGTTTTTTTTTATATAATCTATATAAGTGTTTATATAAGTGTTGACCATTACTATAACATTCACAGTTTCACAGAGCAGTAAAATATTACAAAATCAAATCACCCTAGGTAGAGTAGATATTATAAAAATCTAGCTCGTCTAGGATATAAAGTTCTTTTTAAATTAATTAAAGTAATATAGATGAATAGCATAAAAGATACGGCTGTTCGTTAACGAAATGCTATCCAGTCGCATCTCGAGCTAATTAGCAGAATGAGCTGAGCCATACGAGATACCGTCTGCACCTTCACGCTTTAAGTTCGCAAGACCAAATAAATATTCGCTGCCAAAGAACTTAGAATAAGGCTCTCATCTGCATGAGGATCAATGCAAACTGTCTTCAAGACAAATAAAAGCATTTTCTAGAACATGTGATATTATTATAGAAAGATATTGTGAATGATTTTTTTGTATTAAAATGTAACAAGTAGATATTTTTCCAACCCGCTGTGGAGCAGCGTGGTGGATTTAAGCTTCAAGTCATTTACCTGCGTAATATTTTATTACATAGAAGTAGCTAAACGCGCCAGCCCCGCTCTCTTTAGAACCACAGCACGCTATCTAAAGGACGACTTAGTCGACAAATGCCCGTTAGCAAATTTATATTTTTCCTCGCGATAACGCCGAATTATGCAGTGACAAAAACACGTCCAACAACAAAAAAACAACGTTAAGTGGTGTAAATTTTGCGCAAACGCGTTTCGCACCCCCGCTGAATGGGACGCTTCGTCTCGTATAGTAAATGTCTTACCGTGTCTCTAGTGGGGACGCGGCGGAGAGCGTCGCTGTCTCTGTTTTATAATGTAATTAAAATGTTTTAGTGTTTAAAATGTTTTATAATATCTTAAAATGCGAAATCTGAAAGAACAATTGTCTAAGTAAATATCACAACAATTTAATAATAGACATATGTTCCCATTTTAAGTTCTAATATAAATACCTAATAATAGTCACCGTACCTTCTATATACATTCTAAAAGTTGGTAAATTTGTCACTTATTCTCTCAACATTCTCGACTCAATAACCTACGTCCTGAAAATAGATTAGCACTACCTTTTTCCATACTACAAATGATTCGCTCCGGGCCTTTCCCAATAGCAGTAAAAATATGTAATCAAATCCCTGAATATATACAAAATGAAAATAATATAAATAAATTTTAAATCACATTAAAACAGATGTCATTAAAAATTCTAGTACAAGCTGCTAGAGTTTCTAGATGATAAGTATTAATTTTTGATGTGTAGATAATTTATTTTTATTTATTTATTTCAATAACAGTATCCACAGCTCTTAAAATACTTAAGTTTAAACTTATATATATTTTTGTCCTTCAGCCAATGATGGATACACATTTTAGAATTTTAACTGTACTCTATTTAACGACCGCCACCAAAGTAAACAAAATCAAAAAGTATTTTTATCTAGATATCGAGTTGTATAGAGTAGGTGGGTGCGTGTGCAAGGGTGTGTGGGTGTGTATTTTAGTGTGTTGCTTAACTTACCACGTGTTCGCAACTTCTTCAGTCAGTAATTCTTATAATCTCACGGTTAAAGGTGATTTTATCATTGTGAAAAATATCCACTTTCGCAAATTTATCGTTATATGTTCAGTGTAATCGATTCACAAGTGAATTATGAGCGTAATTAATACGTGTATGTGCAACAGCAAATAGGTTTGTGTGTCTTGTTCGAATGGTTGGAGCAGAGAAACGTAACAATTTGGACGATAATTCCAAACAATCTATATAACTATTACATAGTCCATGTAAAAAGGACATGTCAGCAAGAGTTCTTCGTTTTTCAAGAGACGTGACTCTATAATAGATAGATAAAATAGATAATTATAATAAATAAGATTTGATAATTTTATATTTTATTATTTTGTAGTTTATATAACATTAAATTATTAGTACCTATTTCAAAAAGTAGAAGCAGTAATAATACATTTTTATATATTTAATATCAGATTAAGATTGCTGTGGTCCAAAGGGGTTCCGTATCGCCATGCAATACCAGGTGTGTTTTAAACCTCCTGCCGGCTTGATGTGGGTTACCAAGTATCAGCTCTTATACCTAAATATAATTTAAATAAATTGGTGTGTTTCACTACGAATGTATAATATGAAATGAGGTATGATATAACTACGGATCAACAATTTTCTGACTTTTTCCCTTTACTTATACTGTAAGACCTTGCTTGTTGTGAAATTTCATGTTTCTAGATCAACGAAAAGTAGCTTAGGCTTGAATTTATCTGCGAGTGTTAAACGTATAATATGCGGCACAGATGGGCGTATTTTTTGATTTCGTTGACTTGGAAACTTGATTCTTTAAACCTCCAAGAAAACGTAGACAAATGTATATTGTAAAAGTTTTTACGATTGGAAGCTTATTTAAACAACGCTATTATTGTATTTACTTTTATTTACACTCTTATCCCTATCACAGGCGATCGTCGACTCTGACTCTCTCTTGTTTTCTTCCATTCTTCTCATAATATTGGAGTTTCTAATCTTCTTTTTCTATCTTCCAGCCAGTTGGTTGCTTGTTGTATTTTTCATATGTCTGTCAGTGTGTGTCGCCTTACAATGCATGAATAATCGTAACAATATTAATTTCAAGTCGATACCTCCATGCGTTCCTAAGAAAAAAGGTCTTGAAAGACAGACAAACAACGAAGCGACTCCATATTTTCTTTTGAGACACGAAAGCTTAAAAGTAAGCGCATGCGTCAAAGCGCACATGTACTTTTGTGTAAGAAATATTTTTGTTCTGTCATTATTATCAATTTGCTGTAGTAAAATGAAATCTAGAATTTAAATTATAATTATCCGAGAGCAAAAGCTCATACTTATCTAATTATTTTAGTGTCCGATAAAAACCTCTGTAATACTAGTGAAATTATTTGGGTGCAATAATGGTTCAATACAGAGTCGTAATGTTCTTACAATTATATCTTAAACTTAAGGAAAAAAAGAATAAAATAAACTAGACGTACATTTCTCGAAATCTCAATTGTAAAGTTGGGAATTTTATTAACGATGGATCATAAACTTGGGAATACCGCTACCGTTGCACCCCTAGTAAAACAGCAGGCTATGCACACACGCGTCAACTTGAACACACTCATACCATAGTCTCCAATGGTCTCCAACCACCAGTACGCTGCGAAGTTCCATTCACACACGCTTACGCGGCCGAAATTATAATATTACGTGGGACTACCCACACAGCGTCATCTAGTCCTAAACTAGAACTCTTCATGCAAACAAATGTTTGTCCCGGGCGGGAATCGAATTCACGACTTTTGATTCAACATTAGGATCTCTAACTACACGGCCAATCGGTCAGTCACTGGTAGTGCATCATTGGTTGTTCAGCGACAGGGAATCTAGAGTTTTTATTACGTCAGTGGGATGGAAATCCCGATATCGAAAACTCATCCCTCGTTGTATCATTACCATACTATAACCATTCGCTACGTCTATATCAGAAACTACACAACTGTGAACAAGAGGCTACGTATTAGTTAACACGCCAGAAGTAGTGGAGGCATAGTGCACCTGCGTCCGCACGATATAGTTGAACCAAAATTTAAAGCAGTGTTAAGTATCATAACTCCTATACAAAAAGAATTGCTTAGCAAAAAGGCTTACTTTCGGAAAAATTATATCGAGTTGTTATAGATAGAGAAATGAAAAAAAAATCGTCCATATATGAAATTTTAAAACACGAATAAGTTTTCTTAAATAAATCATCCTGCTCGGATTTTTTAGCCTCAAAAGGGAAATATTTGATGTGAGTGAAATATCATGCGATGCTATGATATTGTTACGAACGGACAGAATAATGACCGCCATCTAGCGTCAACCAGTAAAACCACTTTGTAGAAGGGTCTTACAACAAGGATAACATGAAACCCCTACTCAATACTAGATGGCGTTAGAGGAAAGAATCGCGGGGCTTTCTAGAATTATCCAATCGGGTCGATTACGTTCGTGTGAGTGGAGTGATTTCTAGAATGCTCGAGAAGGCTCGTTACGACTTATATAAATAGCCGCAGGAAGACGAGCAGCCAGTTCAGTTTTTGGGCTACTTTCGACGTGACTTCGAAGCGAAACTAGTGATACAAGTGAAATCTACGACTTGGCTACGATCTAGGAACATCGTTAGTGCTTAGTGTTTGGACTTAGTGCTTTGTGTTGGACCTAGTGTTAGTGAATAAAGTCTTCAAAAGAGTCAGCAGGTCTTTCTCTCCAAATTCTTCGAACCCTAACACGTAACAATATGATGCAATGTTCTTAGGCTACGGCAACATTAAAAATAGAAAATAAATAAAATAAAAATCAATTCATTTTCAAGTAGCACAGTCTGCGGGCACTTTTCAACTGCATGGTGCTGAGTGTAAGCGGGTTCGCACGCAACCACTGTAAGAAGAACACTGCAAGAATCACATAAACAGAAATATACAGTCAGCGGCTTTTCTATGTGGCTTTCTTTTTTATGTATGTGTATCAGACTGTATACTGCCAATATGACTCAAAATTCAATTTACTTTAAGTATATGTGGATATTGACGAAATACCTGCTTTAACCAATTAAAGTATAAAGCGCTAAATTAAATAGTATTTTTTTATCGAGTAAGAACTTTAATAAAAATATGAAAATGCAAATAATTATTATTATGAAATACTTGGTGCGCAAGCAGCGTGGTGGATTAAGCTCCAATCTCCTCCACCCTGGGGAGAGGCTTAAGTCCCTGCAGTTTGCCTATAAACTCTAATCCTCATGTCTACAAAGGTGTATGTACTGCGCTGTTAAACTATGCTGTGAACAAGAGTTGAACCATAGTTGAACTAAAAAACTTTTTCCAGTACAATCCGCCTCCGACAGGCACCGTGCTGTACAGATATAACAAATATTGTAGTTCTATTGTATTTAAGTTCACATTACTTTAATATTCTGCAAATACCATATATCTATAATTTAGTGATAAAATGTGTCGCAAAATGATTTTAGACTGTATTACTTGGTCAATATTTCGACTTGATGATTTTCCTGAACCACAAACAGATTCCCAGATTTATAAAACGTATAAAATACCTAGTATATTTTACGAATCGAATCTCTCGAGTCAGGCATGTTACATTATACAGGTGATATCTATTGTGCATGCTCTTTGGCCCAGACTATTCAGAGATACGATTTGACTGTTTCAAACTGTAAAAACAAAATAAAGAATCACCAGAATCGCTCTTTGAGCCTGGCCTGGCGAGAGCACACACATTTTTAAGATTCCGATCTAGGTTTCTCGTTGGTAACCTCTAGAGGTTACCAACGAGAAACCTATTACTTAAGCTCTACTGTCCGTTCGTCCGTCTATCACAAGGCTACATCATCTGAACTGTAATAGATTAAATAGACACTTGAAATATTCACAGAGTGTATATTACTATTGCCGCTACACCAAAAAAATATAAATATAAAATAAATTTAAAAATTAAATGGGGTCCCCATACAAGACACGAGTATTTTGGTGAGTAGTGGTTATGAAACCATTGCTTAAACTTGATATTTTTATGAAGTATGTACTACTATTGTCGCTATAACAACAAACAATAAAAATAAAGTAAACTGAAAAACGAAAAAGAGTCCCCATACAAAAAACGTATTTTTTAAAATATTGTACGGTGATACGAAACCCTTCCAGTGCAAGTCCATTCGCACTTGGCCTGTTTTTTTTTCTAGTCATTACGTACGACAACGACTGAAACTGGGTTTCGTCGGCGTAAAGCATGGAATGGATAGAATTGATTTGCATTTAATAAATCAAAACTATTTTACCACGCAAAAACTATAGAAGGTATATTATTTGACCACGCCTATTTCGTGCAATTCATATAACCGACAGAAGAGAGAACACAGAAAGGCCAAAGTCTCGCTAGAACGAATAGCTGGTTGAATTATAAAGTGTAAACGGAATAGATGATCAGTCAATGTAATTCGCGGTTGACACCGTTAAGTAACTGATTGCGTCCCTGGAGCACGATCTGTCGACGCGAGCTCTCCCGACGTCTCGTGTGCGAAACCTTCCGAACTAAACATTGGCCACACGAGAACGGTGCGAGAAGTGATTTCTTTTAATTCATCCGGGGATCCTAAAAAACAAATTTACAAAATGTTTTCTTATTTTTCTTTTTAATACTTTTGTGCTCAGTACTTTCCTTCGACCATTTTTACAGTTGATCAATAAGTTTTTCAAGTAATATATGACAATTTCTCCTAATAGTTTTTAGGGTTCTATAAGTAAGGCTGCTCTGTCCGTCCTTCTAGCGTCTGTCGGTCACAGGGCTGTATCTTGTCAACCGCAATATGTGTGCACTTTAAATTTTCACAGAAAAATAAAATAAAGTTCAATATTAAAGGGGGATCCCCATACAAAAAACGTGTTTCATTTTAATTGTACCGTGGTAGAGAATTCTTTGTGTGCGAGTCTGAATCACACTTTACCGGTTTTTTTATATAAGAAGCTTAAGAGTCAGTACAATTTTAATAGGGGAACAGCCGATGAAAATATAATTAGTTGAACAAGTCAAAATTTTTTTTTTTAAATTGGGTGAATACTTGGGTGAATTGGGTACTTTCCGTCATGATAGCCCAAAGCGCAACGAACCTGTCTCAAATTTATAAGGCCCCATAGGGCCATGGTTTGAATCCGGGCGTGTACCAATGAGTTTTTCTGACTTAAGTACATAACTATCACTGACTCTGTGCTTCGGAGAGCGCGTTAAGCAGTCGGTCCCAGACGGTGTCAATTGATGGCGGTCGTTATAGTCCTCGACCCGCAGTGGAGCAGCGTGGTGGATTTAAGCTCCAAGCCCCCCTCCTCGTTCTGGAGAAGGCCTAAGTTCCTGTAGTGGGATAAAAATGGGCTGATGAAGTGAAATGTACTTTCCATAAAATTAATTGGACTCTGTTCTGGGTTATCTCGCACCTACTAAAATTATGGAAGCAACCGTGTCTGTGTGTTCCAAAGAGGCAAAAAGATTAAATAAAACAGTAAAACGCTTCGTGTTTCGCGAAAACCATTGGACGGATTGTGATTATACTGTCACATTCAAATAGATGAAATGTGTATCATCACACTGTTATTTTTAACATTAATTATAATTAAAAAACCACTCAAACGATTCTGATGAAACTGTCATATTACATGCCATGTTGGCCTTGAAAAAAGTACTATACTGAATCCAGACTAAGTATATTATGATGGTTTCACCATCAGTAGAGCAATTGATAATCGAGATCCTCATAAATACGAAGAAACTGAGGAAAAAAAACTAAGCGTCATCGTAATCACATTATAAGAACCATAATTACCACTGACTACTATTTTTTTCCTCTCCATACTCCTCGTTTTTACTATGGGCGTTTTTACTATACTAGACGGGCTATAACGGCGCTAGTTCCACCGTTCCGAAAAACTGTCGTCCCCCATACCTCGTTTAAGCCAGTTTTTGAATAAATATAGCCGCTGCTTAGACATTTCTGGCGATTCACTGTGCAAGTTCCGTAAATGTGTTTTGATTGCATTGAAACAATAGATAATATGCCTAGATCGATAAATTGTTGTGCATTGAGCTGAAACATTGTTAAAAAAAATTTTTTTGTATTAAGCGATGTAACAAATGTTGGTGTTCCAAATAAAATAAAATACAACAAAGGTGTTTACTTTAGACGTTTTTGCTCATTGGTGGATTTAAGATCATTGCTTATACTTAAAATTTTCATGAATTATGTATTACTATAGGCGCTATAATAACAAATAATAAAATTTTAATAAAGTTACAAATTGAAGGAGGTCCTCATACATGAAACGTGTTTTCATCGACGTTTTTGTTGATTGTAGGTTGTAAGATCATTGCTTACACTTTAAATTTTCATAAAATATGTAATCCTATGCCCGCTATAATAACAAATAATAAAATTTTAATATAGTTACAAATAAAAGGAGGTCCCCATACAAGAAACGTGTTTTTTTTTATATTGTATTGTGGTAAGGAACCCCTTCGCGTGCCAATCCGACTCGCACTTGGCTGGTTCTTCTAAAGCATAGTCAATAACATTTCATATGAAATTTTTCGTTGCAATGCAGTGTGTAGGTACAGTGCAGCGGTGAGTTCACTATCAAATCGAGTGCCCACTCTCATATATCATTTTCATTTGCCACGGGAACAATGTACTCTGCAATTGTAAATTTGTTATTGACGACAACTTTCCGACGCGGTGATGACTTTTCTGTTGTGTTCTAGTATCACAATTTTTCATGTTTTCACATTTATTCTGCTATCCCTTCATCCAGTCTCATAAAATTCACACGACACTTTGACACTGACGACTCGTTTATTTCCTCTCTGAGCCTTCGTTTTCTTGTTATCACTCACCCTAATCTAACATCTTTCTGACGGTTCGCTTGCCAAGGGCATCAAATATTAGATTTTTATATACAGTATTTGAAGGTTCGGTCGTTCAAAGGCCGTTCAGAAAACAGTCATCAAATTAAACAAGTAGTCTCTTGTTTGGCATCTAACTTTCTAGAAGAAAGGTAGTGAAGGTAACTGTCTATAAATGCCAATGCCAATAAGAATCCATCGCTAAAAGTTCGTGTGGGCAGCTTTCTTTAAGCATGTATATTAAACGAGATATTACGATAGAGCGACAACCACGGAGAGGCAGGCGGGTTGGGGTAAGCGGTTCTTGTTAGCGCCAGCTTTCAGACTAAAATCCGTCCGCTTTGTATTTTATGCAAATCTCCGTATAATTTGTTTATTGAAATGCACCGCGAATAAGTTTGAAGTTGGCCCGCAGATGTTCGTCCTTGTTTGAACGGACTCATACAAACTGACCGCTACTCAGCTCTCTCGATTTCGAGATCACAGCATCGTCGCTCTGGGCGTGAAAACTCTGAAGGTATTTCCCGTGAAACCAGCCAACTTTGGTTCGATTAAACTTGATTCATTATGAAACTGTAAACGAATAACTGTTTAGGTATAGTTATAATGACGGGCCAAAATTTTAAATTGGCTCTGGTGGTAATTAAAATAAAAAGGTATAAGTTCTAAGAATGACCTTTCTAAACTTTTTTCTTTCCACAAATATGCCAGATTACTTATGAAAATTTATCTGACGTTGAAATTGTCCCTGTGACGTCATATGGTCGGTTCAGTTTATTGTGCTGCTTTTCACAGTAAAAACCAAAGCTAAAACTTTAAAAAAAATAATCCATAAAAATATTATGACTTTATTTAGTCTAAAATAATGTAAATATTAAACATCAATTCTGATGACGTCACAGGTATATTTTTTGAGAAATTTCTGGATATTAATAACTAAAAAAGTTACAGACTTATTTTTTTATTTTTCGAGGAGTACACCACACGAATATGTACACCGATCCGTACCGGATTGGTGTACATATTCGGAAAAAAATATAAAAACCATATGTTAAAAATTTTAGTCCAAGCCCATTGTAGAACCGTTTTATAAGTGTATCTAGAAAGACTCGTGTGGTCGGGGAATTGGTTAATACGGTAGTTATAACTTGTGAATAAAGATATGTATGCCAAAGGCCAAGATTAGGTGTAGCTATCGGGCGCCCGCAGCCAACGACCTCCGAGGAGTGTCGAAGAAACTCCATTAACAAGTGCTCCGTGAGTAAATCACGAGTTATGAACGGAGCCATCGGTACCCTAATAACTAAGCAGTATTAATGCCGGGCCTTCCTCACACCGTGTTCTAACTGAAATGCTGAAAATAACATTATATTACGTAGGTGCGTTGCTTTCGCAATTTACAAATTAAAAGAATGGGTACGATTCTCCAAAATCACCACCCTAAAAATATTAATAATATATTAGGGAGGAACAAGAGGACACGAAACTATCAAAATTTTCAGAAATGCGTAAATGCGAAAAAAAAACATACTTGTTACCAAGACATTCGCTCTGACATAACTAAACCTAACTTAACCTATTAATTGAAAAATGGTAGACAATTTGTCTATCTTGACCAAATTTTTATACAAAAGCTTCTTAGTTGCTCGTCGCTCCGCTTCGCTTCGCTCCTCGCATTGACATAACCAGAGCTTGGTCTAACCTAATGATTGAGAAATGGTGGACAATTAACCTAACTTGACCGAATTTCTTTTATAAAAAAAAAAAAAAAAACAAATCTACTTAACCTTTAATTTCTTTAAACATTTTTTTATAGAAGAGTGGCTGGCCACTTAGTGTTAGTTCAAGTGTTTTGAGTTTAAGGCCTAGAAATGTCTTTGTAGCAGGTACGTATTACTCTTTTTTTTGTGTTTCCGCATTTCTAAATATTCTAAAAGTTGGTTTAATATCTTCACCTCGCTCTCCTTTCTCTCATTGTACTATAATTAATAAGGATATTACATAAACTTAACCTTAGTTTTATTGTAAGTATACTCGTAGTAAATCCAACTGAAAAAATGAATCGTGCATCACTCAAACCGGATTATTTTTTTAAATATTATATCACACTAAGCGGCTGATACCCACAACTCGTTCATTCGTAGATCTTAGCCACACTAACC
The DNA here is from genome assembly GCA_949709985.1 of Luffia ferchaultella. Lineage (NCBI taxonomy): Eukaryota > Metazoa > Arthropoda > Insecta > Lepidoptera > Psychidae > Luffia > Luffia ferchaultella. The sequence goes on from OX453259.1 coordinate 1,099,258, forward strand.
GAAGACGAATCAATTTTCTGATCAGTTTACGATGTATATGTATATCTATTTCTTAATATAAGGCAAGGAAAAAGTTGTAAACGTATTGTTTATATATTTACTGTGTTTTGTGGGTGTAATGTGTGCTTGAAGCATTTTTGTTTATATGTTTGTTCTATTCTGTATTGCTAAATGTTTAATGAAATTTTATTTTTCTTCTTGAAATTAATGTATCCTTCGACACGCGTATGCTTCACACATATAATTTCAATAAACGCCTAATCCCTATCTCCATCACAAACTAGTACATGGAGATTGTAAACTAGATATGCATACAAATATAGTTAAATGAAAGTCGTCAAGTTTGAACAAGATCGTTGCGAAGTTAACTCATAAAATTAGGAATAACCGGGAAGATCGCTCAAAGTTCGGCCAAGAATTTATTTTTATGAGGAAAAATTGCGGCCGCGAGGTAACCTTGCGCGCGCCGTCGGCATGCCTAATTATACCAGAGTTCCCTACGGAGACCATGAAAATGTGAATAGAGACAATATGACAAATTCGATGTGATTTAATGAGAATCGCATTTGACTCTATTATGTCAGCTTTCTCGTTACGTCACAACCGAATACATACGTACTCCTCCACCTCCACACACCACGTTTAGCAATCGTAGTCTTTGCTCCGTGACTGAGACACTGCGACGTGGAAAATACTTAAACAGCTATTCGTTAAGCCACTCCTATTATGCTCATTTTTAATTAAAGGACCGAACGCGTTATGAAAATGCTCAGAAATTATCCTCTGTGGTTAATATAGATGAGATAATTTATATCGTTAACACGCGTGGTAAGAACCACACTTCTTGCTATTATTATTAGCTTCCTTTTATTAATACGAATCATATAAGTACTTTATTTTGTTTTTTTTTGCTTGAGGATCTCCTTTCACAAGTTTTTAGCTTTTTAGTACAAACGAGTATAATGAAAATGATAATCCTCAAATTTTCATTAATAGAAAATTATTATTATTATATACATATCATACATATCTGTAAAAACAAATATTTAATAATTTGTACAGAATATGTACGATCCCATTTCAGAAATTTATAATTTTTAATATTTTTAAATTATTCAGCACAATCTGTGAAAAACAATATCCATTTAATAATGTAGTAATTATAGTTTATCAAACCCAGAATAGTACATATCAACACCGTTTCCTTACTAATTATAATATATTTGTGTGTGAAGTAATTATAATGTATTTGCTTGAATGCAATATTAATGTGCCAGTTTACTAGCATCTGCTGCTGAAATAGGTTTTTGGCTCATATTTCAACTTAAACTGTAGGTACGGCGATTGTGAACATTTCGCAAACATTAGTTTTGTAACAGAAAATACCAGAAAGTTGCCCTCAAATCTATAAAGCGCACTTGACAAGCGAAGAGTCAGAGTTGAGTCAGTTATTCGGATTTACAGGGAAAATGTGTGAAGTGTCGGGTGAAGGCCAAATTTAGGAAGTAATGAACAAATGTTCGGTGTCAAAGTGACATAGAACTTTTAAATGAGGAACCGACAATCCAATAGTAAATTTACTTCACCGTGAGTCATGTAATATTTTTCAATTAAATTAAAGTATTTACTGGCTCTTATAGTACTTTTTTTAAATTAAAACGCAATCTCTAATTCATCAAGTCTCTCTACCGACCAAATATAGTCATTAAAACTATGAATACAAATGACAAGCTCGCAGGCCGCAATGCGCGCCCATATATCACATTGCATCCACAGCGCAGCGGTACTGATGCGAAAACAGGCGGAAACATCCCCTATTCATCGGGGAAATACCTTGGATTTCGGTATCCAATTATTCCACACTATAACATTCATATACCGCTGAATACTAAAAGCCCTATTGTAATAATTTAAGCTCCAATGGACGAGCTTTCATAATATCTTTCAAAAATATTTCACGAAATTTTACCGGTGTGAAGTTAGCAGCCAAAGTTAGCAGCCAAATTATAACCCGGCCGAATTAAGAATACCAAAAGTAACTAACAAGGTATTAAAGAATATAAACTACGGTTTACAATTAAAAACGTTGTTTTGGAAACGTCGCGAATATTAAAATCCAAAAATTTTAAAATTTTTAAAATTTTTTGTTGTTTTGAAAAGTTACAATAATTTTCGTTATAGGGTGAAATAATGATCTTGCTAAAAAAAATTGCCTCGAGGACTTTATTTCTCAATTACTTCAGGATTTTAGAAATTATGAAAAAATGTATACGAAAATACTATATCGAATTTAAGTTTTCAAACGCTTGTAAACATTGCTTATACAAGTGTCAAGGCCACGTTTCTCCGGGGTATACTAATTTTTTTTTAAAGGACATTGAAATGCTCTTTCCAAAAAATAATGTCAGAAGTACTCGGGGGATTTAAAAGTTAGGAGAATTTTAAGATTAAAATATATTATAAATATTTTTTAAAGTATTGAATATAATTTTCATTAAAATTATAAGGCGACGTTTATTCGAGATACTACTTAATGGTTTACAACAACACAGGAATGGTCTTTCTGAAAAACATTGTCTAAAGTACTTCAAGCGTTTAGAAATAACCAAAAAAATATATACGAAAATACTATATCGAATTTAAGTTTTCAAACGCTTGTAAACATTGCTTATACAAGTGTCAAGGCCACGTTTCTCCGGGGTATACTAATTTTTTTTTGAAGAACATTGAAATGCTCTTTCTAAAAATATATGTCAGAAGTACTCGGGAGATTTAAAAGTTAGGAGAATTTCAAGATTAAAATATATTATAAATCTTTTTTAAAGTATTGAATATAATTTTCATTAAAATTATAAGGCGGCGTTTATTCGAGATACTATTTAATGGTTTACAACAACACAGGAATGGTCTTTCTAAAAAACATTGTTTAAGTACTTCAAGCGTTTAGAAATAACTAAAAAATATATACGAAAATACTATATCGAATTTAAGTTTTCAAACGCTTGTAAACATTGCTTATACAAGTGTCAAGGCCACGTTTCTCCGGGGTATACTAATTTTTTTTTGAAGAAAATTGAAATGCTCTTTCTAAAAATATATGTCAGAAGTACTCGGGAGATTTAAAAGTTAGGAGAATTTCAAGATTAAAATATATTATAAATCTTTTTTAAAGTATTGAATATAATATTCATTAAAATTATAAGGCGACGTTTATTCGAGATACTACTTAATGGTTTACAACAACACAGGAATGGTCTTTCTGAAAAACATTGTTTAAGTACTTCAAGCGTTTAGAAATAACTAAAAAATATATACGAAAATACTATATCGAATTTAAGTTTTCAAACGCTTGTAAACATTGCTTATACAAGTGTCAAGGCCACGTTTCTCCGGGGTATACTAATTATTTTTTGAAGAACATTGAAATGCTCTTTCTAAAAATATATGTCAGAAGTACTCGGGAGATTTAAAAGTTAGGAGAATTTCAAGATTAAAATATATTATAAATCTTTTTTAAAGTATTGAATATAATTTTCATTAAAATTATAAGGCAACGTTTATTCGAGATACTACTTAATGGTCTACAACAACACAGAAATGGTCTTTCTGAAAAACATTGTCTAAAGTACTTCAAGCATTTAGAAATAACTAAAAAATATATACGAAAATACTATATCGAATGTAAGTTTTCAAACGCTTGTAAACATTGCTTATACAAGTGTCAAGGCCACGTTTCTTTGGGGTATACTAATTTTTTTTTAAAGGACATTGAAATGCTCTTTCCGAAAAATAATGTCAGAAGTACTCGGGGGATTTAAAAGTTAGGAGAATTTTAAGATTAAAATATATTATAAATATTTTTTAAAGTATTGAATATAATTTTCATTAAAATTATAAGGCGACGTTTATTCGAGATACTACTTAATGGTTTACAACAACACAGGAATGGTCTTTCTGAAAAACATTGTCTAAAGTACTTCAAGCGTTTAGAAATAACCAAAAAAATATATACGAAAATACTATATCGAATTTAAGTTTTCAAACGCTTGTAAACATTGCTTATACAAGTGTCAAGGCCACGTTTCTCCGGGGTATACTAATTTTTTTTTGAAGAACATTGAAATGCTCTTTCTAAAAATATATGTCAGAAGTACTCGGGAGATTTAAAAGTTAGGAGAATTTCAAGATTAAAATATATTATAAATCTTTTTTAAAGTATTGAATATAATTTTCATTAAAATTATAAGGCGGCGTTTATTCGAGATACTATTTAATGGTTTACAACAACACAGGAATGGTCTTTCTGAAAAACATTGTTTAAGTACTTCAAGCGTTTAGAAATAACTAAAAAATATATACGAAAATACTATATCGAATTTAAGTTTTCAAACGCTTGTAAACATTGCTTATACAAGTGTCAAGGCCACGTTTCTCCGGGGTATACTAATTTTTTTTTAAGAACATTGAAATGCTCTTTCTAAAAATATATGTCAGAAGTACTCGGGAGATTTAAAAGTTAGGAGAATTTCAAGATTAAAATATATTATAAATCTTTTTTAAAGTATTGAATATAATATTCATTAAAATTATAAGGCGACGTTTATTCGAGATACTACTTAATGGTTTACAACAACACAGGAATGGTCTTTCTGAAAAACATTGTTTAAGTACTTCAAGCGTTTAGAAATAACTAAAAAATATATACGAAAATACTATATCGAATTTAAGTTTTCAAACGCTTGTAAACATTGCTTATACAAGTGTCAAGGCCACGTTTCTCCGGGGTATACTAATTATTTTTTGAAGAACATTGAAATGCTCTTTCTAAAAATATATGTCAGAAGTACTCGGGAGATTTAAAAGTTAGGAGAATTTCAAGATTAAAATATATTATAAATCTTTTTTAAAGTATTGAATATAATTTTCATTAAAATTATAAGGCAACGTTTATTCGAGATACTACTTAATGGTCTACAACAACACAGAAATGGTCTTTCTGAAAAACATTGTCTAAAGTACTTCAAGCATTTAGAAATAACTAAAAAATATATACGAAAATACTATATCGAATGTAAGTTTTCAAACGCTTGTAAACATTGCTTATACAAGTGTCAAGGCCACGTTTCTTTGGGGTATACTAATTTTTTTTTAAAGGACATTGAAATGCTCTTTCCGAAAAATAATGTCAGAAGTACTCGGGGGATTTAAAAGTTAGGAGAATTTTAAGATTAAAATATATTATAAATATTTTTTAAAGTATTGAATATAATTTTCATTAAAATTATAAGGTGACGTTTATTCGAGATACTACTTAATGGTTTACAACAACACAGGTATGGTCTTTCTGAAAAACATTGT